>JAFBMS010002581.1:0-27006 GCA_019788955.1 Albula glossodonta
TCCGGAGAACGCCCGCCACGCCGTCTCCGCCTACATGGCAGTGGGCGTGCCCCAGCGAGCCGTCGACCTGCTCCGATTGGCCAGCCAGCTCCTGCTGTTCTTCCGGGCGGCAGCCACGCCTGCACTGCTCTTCTGCCTGTGCCGACCATTCAGCCGCGCCTTCCTGGAGTGCTGCTGCTGCTGCTGCTGTCGTGGCAACGGCGGCCCCTGCAGGCCCTCCGACACCAGCGAGGAGAACGACCGCGAGCACACCACAGAGCTGGAGCTGTCTCCCTTCAGCTCCGCCCGGCCCCAGACGTCAGCCTATACCACGGCGGGGTCAAACTGCTGAGCACGCTCAGACGCTGCAGTGGCCATTAGTACCTCACTGTACATATACACACTTTGTACCGGTCAGGAGGTTTGTACAATACAGGTTATCTTTGTTTCCTTTGGTGTAAAAAGTGTACATACTGTTTAGAGCGTAACTTGTGTCTTTATTTCAGAATTATGAATATACCTATAATTAATTTATTTATATTTTAATCTGCTTTTGGACTCTATGCCTATCCTATTTCTTTTTGTGCTTTTCTGTTTGTTACATCTTTTGGTGACAGGGTCTTTTGGCTTGTATTTGAATTAATCTTAAGTTTTTAAAAAAAGTTTTGGCATATTAATCACATAGACTGCACATAATTTAGCTTAATCAGCCATTACAGTCATTCTGTTAGTGTTCTACTGAAAGCCACAAATTGAGGTTCCGTTTAATCCTCAGCATGCTTGTTATGTTACCTGGGATTGCAAATAGACCAAGACATTGGGGATTGCATTAACATCCTTTGAGCATGACTTTTTATGTTTTTATAATGGTGATTCTTCCTGTGAATCGGTTCAAAAGTATGTTTGGCAATGCATACTGCATTCTCAGAACAGATCTCTTCCCTCTGTTTAATTTACCCACAATGCCATCTTCCTTCTGTTTTACCCAATTATAGCACATTGTGATGGCTTTGGCAGTCACTGACAACAGCAGAAAAACCAAGCTGTGGAAGAACCTTTGGGGAGGGTAATATCACCTCAAAAATTCATTACCACTATGCAGAAAAAGGGATAATAATATCTGTATTTGGAAACTACAGATTCCACCAGTCTGCTTGGGCAATGTAGTCTCTGGATCTTTTGTTTGCTGCCCAGCATTGCCACTTTGTACAGTGATGAGCTAATGAGTATATGTGAGAACATGAGGTGTTGACTTGAGTAACTGCAGTACACCTGTCTGTCCAAAACAACCAAGTGTATTTTGGAAAAAAAAAAAAAAAAGTATTATTTGAGCCTCCCAAAATTATGAAAGTATGTCCATGTTGTGTGGGTATGTATCTTCATGTAACTCCTTGTTGCAGATGTGTTATGTTTGACCTGAACAGGTACACAACCTTTTTCCATCTTGAGATGGAAAAATATGTCCTGGCCACACAGAGACATATAATTTCTAACATTTGCATTTTTCATTCTGCTCTGCATCTTATACAAGGGTTGTTGGCACCAGACGATTTATTTTATTCTCTTTGGCATTTTCGCATCTGTGTTTTAATGCGATAAGGAGATGTGAACATGCGCCAGCGTGTCAGAATCGCACTCGCCGCTAGCTGGGCATTAAAGAACACACCATCTTATTGAGCTCATGCAGCGCTGCCCTCCCACACTGGCTTCCAGCTAGTCTTTCACTTTCAAACATGTCACCTTTTTTCTGTTTGAAAGCAGCAACCAGCTATTTTTGTCTGTTCAAAGGAGAGAGATATGTGGAGACAGACAGCCAGCCAGCTTCTCTTCAATGGAAAAGGCCAGTTTCATCACCCACAAGCAGTGTAGGTAGGTTAGTAAATGCTGTTTGTCACCAACACAGAATAAATTAAGTCCGTTATTAGGACAGGAATTAAGCTCACCAAGGGGACTCATTTATCAGACAGTCATACGTGTATTTATGGAAAATGTATGCTTAAGTTATGTGAGGTTTAACATACTAGTGTAAAGTCAAGAGTTTTTCTGTACATTTGAGCAAGTTAATAAGTCCCACTCAATCATATATATGACTGATTTCTATTCATTTTAAAAGTGCCCCTCACATTGCAGTGTTTGGTAAGGGTGCTGCATCTGTACAGTCTCATTCCTCTATAGACTATCAGTATTTATGCCTTACATGGTCAGCATTAATTCAGTGTTTTTATGTGTGCAAAATATGATCTCCAGGTTGTGGATCCAAAGTATCAAGAGTGTCTTCTGTATTGTGCCAGCTGTCAAAATATACATACACAAGGTCTAAACATAATTATTTGATTTTAATATTGAAAAAACATATTTTAGCCTATAGTTTAATTAAGCTGTGGGTCTCAGAAAAAGTGTTTCTTTTTGGATCTTTGAGTCGGTATCCCTGCTTCATAGCAGTGTGGCAGCTGAGCCGTTAAAAAGCCTGCATGTTGCATCAGGTGACTGAAAGCAACACCTATTTTGTTTGAGTGCTGTCACAGCTGTCCATGTCTATCTGCATACATGTTATAGACTCACTCCACCCAAACATACTTTCTGTTTTTATGCAAAGACCATCTCATGCAAACGTAAGCAGAGAGTGGCGTGTAAGAGTTGACGGAACTAGCTGGAGAAGGAGCGCCCTCTCATTTGCTCAGTTAACTAACAAACAGAACGGCTGCGTCTGTAACATATGCAAGAACATGCAGAAATGCTAACAGGAAATATTTTAGTAGGGAGTCAGAACTACTCAATTTTCAAAGTTTGGAATGTAATATGGTGCTGAAAACATCTGAATGAGTCCAGAGGGCCTCTAAATCAGCACCTGCTTCCACGAGGATGTTCTACAGTGTGAAGAGTCTGAGTTAACTGGTACCACTCTGTGAAAACAGGGCCGTTATTGTTTTATTTTTTGGACAGCTCTAGGCCCTGCGACAAGCACTCAAACGTTCAAATGAGTTCACATCCGGCAAATTCCTCTCTGTTCCTCCGCCTCTGTGTGCCAGATCTAGACTTTATTAAAGTCACAATGATAAATTGCTTTCCCAGAGGGGTCTGAATGAAATGTCACAACTGTTCGCGGTGCTGATGTGACTAAGGTGTTCGTGAACTGTACTTGTAACCAGATGTTCACTGGTTTGAATTAAGTGTGGGAGGGTGGGGGAGAGAGGCTCTGCGCTTGTGCTGTTGATAAATGTAATGAACTACATAATGTGGATTGATCCAGTGATGTATATAAATGGGTAATATACTGTACAAATGTTCGATGTCTTCATTGTCCTAAATAATGGTCTTCACAAAGCGTATCATTAATTGACAAAGACAGTCCCAGGCTCTACTAATTGTTTAACCTCATGGAAAGATTTACACTAAATGGCTGTGGCCGTGGTAGACTGAATATAACAACTGTTCACCTTAGCACACTTTACAGTTCATTAGAGGGCACTGACTCTTTCAATGGAGTCGAATGTTCCCCCTCAAGCATCATGTTTGAAAACCAGTATATTAATGTTTCTTTAAACATCAATGACATTTGATTTGTTCAGGTATCAAGAAATTTGTCACAAAACTGTCTGGA
Source organism: Albula glossodonta (assembly GCA_019788955.1). NCBI lineage: Eukaryota > Metazoa > Chordata > Actinopteri > Albuliformes > Albulidae > Albula > Albula glossodonta. Next base: position 3,581 of record JAFBMS010002581.1, read on the forward strand.
GGAAAGTCGAAAGTTAAGGAGAGGAGATCATGATATCCAGTTCTTAGAGATTTAAATTGGAACTCAATGTATTCATTTTTAGAGAACACTCACACTATTTCCTTTTATATACCTGTTTTCTCTCCAGGTATATAAATCACCATATTCCTCCGCCATCTTGTGTCAGCTTGTTCCAGTATCTCTCACTTTGCCTGTCTGCATCTTTTCATGTTTTTTTCTTTTTCTATTGAAGTCAAAATGGAGGGCTCAATAATCTCAGCCTACAGTATGCGGCAAACCAAACCCCACACTGCAGGCTAAAGGCATCATATTCTTCAAATGCCCGGTACAGTGACTTTCAATAATACTTCCCCTGTCCTTCTCGCTTACACCTATATGTTTCACTGAGCAATGTGAGGCACAGGGGTTGGAGGAAACCAGGAAAAGTGCTGTAGTACCCTACAGAACTTTGAGTGAAAGCACTAAATATTTGCGCACAAAGACCCAATCATACAGTATGCTGGTTGGTGATATTGATAGGTTTGTGTTAGGGTACTGAAACTGAAATGAACTCTGTATAAATGGCTTGTACTGTTCTTGTGCCCTTGAAACAGTCATTACATTGATCTAATGGAGTACAACATGTTAGCCATCACAGTCATGACTTGTTCACATTATTGTAACTGAGTGCGGGGGTTTGTGGCGGTATGGCGTGACATGGTCACAAGGCAATCATTGTGAAACCTTTGACCGTTTAAGATGCAAATGAATGAATGAAACGTCGGGGTGTTTGTCCTCCCTCTGTCAGGAGTCGGAGTGGAGAAAAGCCAAGGGAAGGCGAAACGTATCGTTCCATCAGCAGGGGAGTTGCACGTCTGATTGGTGACCGCACAAGAGAACAATGCAGATGCAGAGAGCCCGTAAACAGAAAGAGCATTGTTTTGCTGCTGTGTGACCATTTATGTCGGACGAACAAAACATCCACAGACACCATGTCACTCTTCCGGGGTGGGGGGGGGGAGAGATTCATTCTGTCCCCACCGACACATGAGTCCAGAACAAAACAAAAAAAACTCTTCATCTCACACCTCCATTTTTATCTTCTCAAACTAAATAAATGTAGTGCTAATTTTGGGATATCATTTGCATATGTGGCACTGGCTCTGAAATATATATACCTGCATTATCAGAATACCTGTATTGTATTCCTTTCATATTTACATTTTTAGTCATTTGGCAGATGCTTTTGGCAAAAAAACTACTTACAGGAAGTGCATGAGTTCAACAAGTGCTATGACTTCAGATCCATGAATTGCAAAATAAGTGAAGCTGCAGCAAAAACCATTTACGAGTTGCAAAACGTGCCTGTGGAGAGAAGGGGTTATTTGTCATTTTTCTCACTTAAGGTAAGGTAAGGGGAGAGGGAGCAAGGTGCAGTCAGAGAAAGTGGTTTTTCAGTCTGCTGTGAAATATGAGCAGTGATTCTGCCATTCTGACAGAGGTGGGAAGGTCATTCCATCACTGAGGAGGCAGATTGGGAAACAGGCGCGATCGTGCTGTGTGACCAGCTGGTACCCATGGTGATGGGACCACAAAGCTTCCAAAGCTGGCAGAGCAGAATAGTCTCACCGGCCGACTGGGAGAGATCAAAGACTAGATATAAGGCAGAACAGTCCCCTGAGCAACCTGGAAGCTATGGGCAGCAACAGGCAACCGGTACAGAGCGACAAGCAGATAAGCAGTGGGGTCACATGGGCTGACTTGGGGTGGATGGTGCTGAGGTTGACTGCAGTATATTTATATTATTTGAGAATATGTATTTATACTAGACAGAACCCCTGTACGAAATTTCAGGTAGTTATGACATTTTCATGAACCGTGGATGAATTTAGTCAAAATCATCAATAGTGAATTCCAAATATGTTAAAGTCAAAATGACTTTTGGAAACAGTCACCTTGAAGTGCATGTGCAATTAGGCTATATGCATGTTAAGACTGAGGAAGGAGCACCCACCTAACTTACTTCCTCTAATTTGCATGTGAGACACAAAACTAATTACAATTAGCCTCTGCCACTAGAGACATGAGAAATCAAAGCATGCTCACTTTGTACTTGTAGATGCTCCACCAGCCAACAGTGGCCGCTAGAGAGCAATGAGGATAATCCAGTTGAAACCCTATCTTTCCCCAGAAAAGCTGAGCTGATTGTTGCCTCGACAGTGTGGACCCCTGGCTATAGTCAGTAATGGTGCATCTGGGACTTAAACACCCAGTCGCAGGATTCGTAGCTGTCTCCTGAACCTGTGCTTTTGCACTCTTAGGTACCCAGAGGGCCTGAATTGTGTTCATTTGATTTAGTGGGAGTCCGAGGGGGCTGCAGGTGGTGAGTTTGGGAGGCTGGTAATCAAACCTTCAGTGTGGCTGGCTGGGATGTTGTCTCCTGCCTCCTTATGTCCCAAGTGCATAAATGTTCTATGATGGATCATTAGTCATCATTAATCTTTGATTAATGATGTAATCATTCTTATCCCCAGGTAACAACATGGTGCATGAACCACAGGCATCCTCTCCGTCAGCCAGCACTGCTACCTCATATCATACTATTGATAACCTTCTGAACAGCAAATTGAGAAAGATAAAATGTTACACCTTGGGGTATGTCCAGTGGTGTGAGGACATGGGTGTACTGTCTGTGGAGGTGGGCAAACTGTAACTCCAAAGCCCATATGTATTAATGGTAATAAGGCTAATATGTGGGGGCACTATACATCCTCAGAATTGTGGGTGGATAGATTCAAATAATTTGTGTATACCCTGACTACACCACTGGGTTTATCCCAGAAATACCTAAGTCTGATTGGCACACAGATTTTGAAAAAAGCCACATCCATGCCCAAGTAACTGCATAGCAGGGCGATGCTGTGAGCTCGCTAGCCAGTTGGCTACCATGTAAGCACAGTTTGGGTTCCCCCGCACAGCTGTGTCCCAACACACAGATGCTGTCTTCAGACCCCAAACTTCTTACTCTTCTTCTTCCTGTGAAATAAAAAACTTGCTTTCAGTGAAAATAGTGCATTCCATTTTTTCCAATCTATTTACAACCTCATGTTGTACAGTTACATTCTGCAATAACATTTTATATAGTTGTAGGGCTGGTTTCATTTTAGAGGATGTTGAACGTAACAGCTAGGGCGCAATGTGTTTCCTAAATTGGATTTTTGGAAAGAAAAACAACGTTCTATTTGTGTGTCTGCTATTGCCATAGCAACCAGTGTGTCCTTCCTGAATTCCTATTGACGGAACCTTGCAAACTGAAATGAGAAGCCTTATCAATCCTCATATCCCAAAATATCTACAGTCATCTTCTGCAGGTGCAATGCCATGTAATTTTCATTCATTCAAAATCCGCCTATATGTGTTTAAAATTAACTCTTAATTACAAAGTCTATCAATCCGTCACCATAGCAGTTTTATCTTTAGTCGTTCAACCAGGGAAGGGTTTGGAAGTGAAGAGTTGGGTGATTACGGTCTTCGTTTTCCCTGGTCTCTTATCCAAGGCCTAATCAGCTGCATCCCTGCTTAGTTACAGTTTGGCTTCTAGCATTATCTGTGCTGACACAGCAGCCAAAGCAGTATATAATGAGTCCATGCCAAATGGCTGAAGCTCTGAAGATGTCGGCTTGATTAGTAGTTAAGGGGCAGTCTTCCCTTTAGATCAAATACACCAGCATTCTAAAGTGTAACCATGTGGATGGAGGAATGTAATCTTTAAACCCAGGTCCTGACACATTGTGCTCATTAAATGTCCCTTGGATCAGGGTATCTCATGAGTAGGGGTTTCCCTAGCTTCATAGAAAAACCCATAACTGTTCTGTCTCATCCATCACCTAGTAATTAGAGTTTCCACTCACTTTCGCACTTGCATATGCATGCATCTACACGATAAAGATAGTTTCCTCTCAGATTCAGTGCATAAGAACCATGACTTGCATAAAGTCATTTTAATATGCATGTATATGTATATTAGTGTACACCAATATGGATACAACATGCTGAACAGATGTATCTCAAAACACTTGAATATCTTATTGCTCTTTTTTTTCTTCTCACATTTTCAGATGATAGAGGCATCTGCTAGCACTTTAATGCTTTTTTCTTTGGATTGAATGTCTGCATTTTCAAATTCATAATCCATAAATCTTGGTACATCAGACTATTATTTTGAGGCTGCTGAATGGATTAACATAATGCTGAAATATCAATACTCTACCCTCACATTAAATGGGCAAGGTTGCCTTTGAAACTGCTAACCAATCAATCCATCTGAATGAGACCAGAGAATTCAAAAAGTAGGACAGAGCCTTCAAGCTGTAGATGAAAGACTTTAAACTTGTGCTGCGTAGAAGCTGAATTGACACCTGAGGCTTCTGTTTTTACCAATGTTTCCTGGGTTTGTACCGCCACCTAGTGGTTATTTGTTGCAAATCGGGAATGGATGTTTATGGAAGGATGTATTTAATTCAGATTGGTGGGGTATTAAACAGGTGTAAATATACTTTCAGTCTCAGATATAATTTCTGTGTGAGATATATCTGTCTTTACAATAATTGTACTACAATTATGATTGTACAAATCGAAATACAAAGCATTCTGTACATCAGAAAAAAAAATATATTACGGGCCACTTTCCATGGATTAAGACTAGTCCTTGAGGCTGAGAAACTTTCAATGAAACATTTTGTGAATAGAACCTGTTATAATTATGAGTCCTGCTTGTCTTAAGTCTCGTGTCAGGCGGCAGTCTGTCTACAACACTGTAAAAATAAACACAAAATCTTACATCAAAGTATGAAGTATCATGCATAAAACACTATGTTTTTACATATTTAAATTTCCGTAGGGGTTTTTTCTGAACACAGTGGTTATGTAGATATTCTCTCAGCATTTAAAAAAAAAAAAAATTCAATAGCTGTTGGTGCTTTTTGAGGCATGTTTTTAGTTTCAGGCACTGCTACACACATTCTTTGTGTTACTATGTAAAAGTGTGTGGGGACATTTTTTCCATGCTGTTCTACTAAGACAGAGTGGCAGGGCTAAATCCTGGAAGGGTGGTCTGTATATAGGCATTCACTATAACATCTTGACCAGGATAAATGAGTCCAGATAGTTAACAAAATATCTAGTGTAATTGAGTGTAAGGACACACATGCAATTGCCAACCAAAATTTTAGTTGAAACTATATGCATGAGAAAAAGAGAATGCTTTTAGCCAGGGCAGATAATAGAGACAGAAACACTCTATGTGCCCTTCAGGACATAGTTAACAGGCTTAATGTTTGACATGGTCCCCTCAAAGAGCAGTAGAGGCAGTCACCCAGCACAGCAGCACTGAAATTTGACTGCTGGAGCAGCAGATACCTATCCACGTACAGAATTTGCATATGAAATGCAATTTTTTGTGTTCCTCTAAAGACGGTTTGTGTGTGTGTGTGTGTGTGTGCGTGCATATATTTGTCATGGCTGTTTTTTAATACAAAAAGCAAAGTGAAGGGTGTGTGTACTGCTATTTATTCCAGCCAGTTACCTGGGATAAACTTGTCCAAGTAGCTAACAAATGTTATTCTTCGTTTGGGGGCTCATAGTCATTCTTTGGCCATAATGCACCATTTTATTCCAATTATGTAAATGAGAAAAGATGAATGCTAATTAACCCTAATTGCATTAGAGGTTGGAGAAATAAATATCATACATGCAATAGACACCTCCCTCTAAGAAAATTTGAGGCAGACGCCCAGCACAATAGCAGTAGGACATGACTGCTGTTCCTTCACCAGCTGATTAAACAGATAGGATGCAAAAGAGAAGGCAGATTAAGCCAGTCAGGACAGATACTGGAGAAAGACATACTGTACATGGGCTCTATACAGCCTCATTTGGGATGTTATTTTACTGAATCAAAACCATCCAGATATCTATCAGGGTACAGAATTTGCATGTCAACTGTAAGTGCTTTGTGTCGCTCTACAAAAGGCGTGCGTGCGTGTGTTTGTGTGTCAGGCACATGCTTGTCATGGCTGTTTGTTTCTTAGTGCCAAGGCAAAAGGCGTTCATATTGGTACTAACTGTGATCAGTGAGAAAATTTTGTGGTGGAGAAAGAAATGTCATACATGCCCTTCACACCTTCCCTCAAAGAGAATCTGAGGCAGTCACTCACCATAAGGGTGCAGGGATGTGACTGCTGTTCCTTTAAGACAAGAGGAAACATGAGTGGGTGACATCGTCATTTCACTGAATCAAAACTGCTGAACTTGCTCTACCAAGCCGCACTTTAACCTTCTGTAATGCTGAAGTTGTGATTGTCTTCTGCCAGTCTAGCTGAACCTATCGAATGTGCACCAGTTTTTACGTTTTTCTACACTGGAGTGTCTGCTGAATGTACATAATCTAATAACAAAGGTCCCATTCAAGTGTGAGCAAAGGGGAAGATTGTGTGGCTGCTAATTCCGAGTGGACAGATAGAAGTGGAGAGAGGAAAAAGAAATGCAGGTATGGCTTTGTCAAACAGCCTTCTCTTCGAAAGTAAGTTCCAGTGTTCTGTGTGCCTGGAAGTCTTTACTGACCCTGTATCCACTCCCTGTGGGCACAGTTTCTGCAGAGCCTGTTTAAGCAGCTACTGGGATGGTAAGGATGAGCGTCAATGTCTGATGTGCCTGAAGACGTTCAGAGACCCGCTTGATCTCAGCGTGAATGTCATTTTGGCCCAGATCACCCAGGATTATATGAAGAGTCTGAAACTCCCTCAGCCGTGCTCCGAGCCAACCAAGGAGCCCAGCTGTGACATCTGCAAGGAGGGAAGCAAGAAGAGGGCAGCAAAGATGTGCCTGCCATGCTACACCTCTTTCTGCGATGATCATGTCAGGTCGCACCCTGCTGACCATAAGCTGCTTGACACACACTTTGAGGACAAAAGAGTGTGTGAGAAACATAACCAGCCCCTGGAGCTGTTCTGCAGTACTGACCAAACATGCATTTGCACACTGTGTGCTGAAGATCATCATGAGAGACACAGCACTGTCCCCATAGAGAGAGAATGGACACTGAGGTGCACAGAGCTCAGAAAGGCCGTTCTAGAAGAGAAGCGGCTAATCCTGGGCCGACAGAAAAAGGTGCAGGACATCAAGCAGAGGGTGGAGCTGAGCAGAAGAGATTCTAAGAAAAAGCAGGAGGAAGGCCTGCAGGTCTTGGCTATTGTTTTGAATTATGTTCAGAACTCCTGGGATGAGTTTGAGGAGGTGATTAAGGAGAGACAGAGGGCAGCAGAGAGCAGAGCTGAGAGCCTCGTGGAGGAGCTGGAGCAGGAGATCGTTGAGCTGAAGAAGAGAAACACCACACTGAAGCAGCTATTAAGCTTGGAGGACCATGCCCACGTTTTACAGAGTTTCCCATCCCAGCACACCCCTTTCATCTCTAAGGACTGGGACGCCATCATTGTTAACACAGACCCATGTTTGGGGACTGTGGGGAGCGTTTTCTGTCCACTGGAGGAAACCATCAGGAAAACCGTAAGCAAACTGATGGATGCAGAATTTAACAAAATTAAACAGCATAAAATTGATGTGACTATGGATCCCGATACTGCACATAAATACCTTTCTGTCACCAACAGTGGGAAACGGGTCTCACTTAATCCATATTCAAGAAGATTTGCTCATGATTACTTTGTCCAGGGAGAACAGTTGTTCTCTTCAGGAAGACATTACTGGGAGGTGGACGTGGGGGAAAAGACCTCATGGCAGCTTGGAGTCGCATTGGAATCCATCGGCTGCAGGGAGAAACTTGCATTAAGTCCACAAAAGGATGTCTGGCTGCTGCAGCTCTCCAGTGGAAAAAATCTCAAAGGTCTCACCAACCCTGCTGTTCAGCTTAGTCCGATTTCACTGCCCAGGACAGTGGGTGTTTATGTGGATTATGAAGAGGGTCAGGTTTCATTTTATGATGTGGAGGCCAAGTCTCATCTGTTCTCTTTCACAGGTATTACCTTCACAAAGGGACTGTGTCCAATTTTTAGTCCTGGTCACATTGATAAAACCCCTTTGATCATTTCATCTGTTGCCAAGCCTAACAAAGTATGGCGTTTTGATCTGGATGATTAACCAGCTAAAACTCAATATGCCACTGTATTGATGTGCTTCACTGTGCAGTAGTGAATTCTGGCCCAAATCATTTCTGACCTCAGCTGGCAGTTCCAAAGACTCTGAATGTGAGTGCACATAGGAAAGATTTCAATATGCAGAATGAGTGAATGACATTATTCAGATATAATTAGGTTTTCACGTGTTGTTCTGCAAATCTGTTTTCCATTTGTTGATGGAAATAGAGGAGTAATAGATTCACTTTAATTGTTTTAAATATAATTACTCTTTTACTGGCTTTGCTTTATCTATGAAAGTGTGTATGTAAAAATTATTAATATCAATATTATGACTGTAATTTCTTCAAATAGTCTAAGGTAGAAAAAAACTGTAAAACCCCTGTCTGGAGTTGTTCACACACAACTTGTGGGACTCAGCTCCATACAAGCCTTGATGTGTGCTCTGTATCCAGGCTACTCAACCACCCCCCCCCCCCCCCACTTTATTTCACCCCCATAAACTACCCCTTGTATGACAGATAGATATAGATAATGGTATCAAAGTAATGAAACCTATGGAATGTCTTTGATTAGATAAATGTCATGTATTATTAATTATGTAGTGTGTGCAAAGACATAAGCTTAACAAGACCGTCTTTTTTCTGATTCTTTTTCAATTCCTTCTTATCTAAGCCACTCCTTGGCCCATATACAGATGTAGTTTCAATAAAATCTCAATTGACTTGCCATGTACCTATATATCCTCTTTGATGCTATTCAGAACTGTGCATATTTACTGTGTGTAAAATCTTAAATATACATTAAAATCTTTACATTTCCAGTTGCCATGTCTTCATTGTTGTTGATGTAACACACTTTTATATTTTATACAACTTTGAATTTCTGTCTTTGAAAGTATGTCTCTAACTTTTTGAGTGGTGACAAAGCATACATGAGTATCTGCAAAGATACATAAAATTATAATATCTGTAAACTTAACATTACTCCAGCATGCAGATTTACGCATACACAGTGGCATGACCGGTGCTTCCTCAGAATGAAGCAGAGAGAGCGAAGGACAGGTTCAAAGGGACCTAGCCCCTGCTTCACATAACTCTTTCAGGTTTGACTGTTGGGTGGCAGTGGCACTAAATAGTCTCACCTGTGCAGGCAATAGAGGAAGCCCAGCCAATGCCTGAGGCAGGGAACCAGTGAGACTTACAGAGGATCAACAGGTGTCGCTGTTGTTCACACTTTACAGCAGACAGGCCACGCATTCTGTCAGCACCTGAGCTCTGGCTGCTGTCCTGCGTCACAAAAGCATGGAAGGTAAGCTCTTTTGCTTGGGCTGTACAAAGTGTTTTTCTGTTGCAGGAATTGCAGAAATTATGTCAGTGTTATCTACATTTTATAAATAGAACTATATCTGTTATAAACATGAGGCCTCATTGTCCTAGCATGTAGGGTGGTAGACTGTTTTCAATAATATAAAAATAAATAGCATATCACACATTAAAGATGTAAACATCATGCATAAAATACTTTGTTTTTCATATTTAAATTTTCCTTGGAGGTTGTCTCCATATACAATGGTTGTGTATATTTATTTTATTTTCACAGCATTTTGGAAAATTAATTAAATTTCTCCAATAACACTTAAGCATGACTGAGTGGAAAGACACATATCTTACTCATATCTATATTTGAAATTATATACATGAGAAAGAGTGAAGGCTGTTTAAGCCAGTCAGGACAGATGCTGGAGAAAGACACACAACATGCCCTCCAGGAAATGTTTAGCAGACTCATTGCTTGACATGGTCCCTTCAAAGAGCAGTAGCGGCAGACACACAGCACTGGGGTACTGAAATTTGACTGTTGTACCTTTAAGAGCTCAGTAAACAGGTGGGGTGCATCTGGGATGTCATTTGACATAATTGAAAGCAGGAAGCTATCGGCATGCAAAATTTGAATGCCAATGTTCTTTGCCTTGCTCTACAAAAGGTGTGTGTATGTGCATGCACAAATACACAAGGTGTGGCTATTAAATAATGAGACTAGTTCTCAAGTAAAACATGCCTACTTCAAGAGATGCGTAACAATGAACTGAAGATGTGAGTGGATTGAAACTTTCAGGGTTGTTTATGCTTGCCTATTGGTCAATTTATACCATGTGGTTCAGCTTACATAAGCCCAGTGTCCTTATTTAACTGCCACACCTATATACATCAGAAAACCAATGAGGGAACTGATGAATGCAGAATATAAAAAAATTAAACAGCAGGAAGATGTTGTAGCTCTGGACCCCAATACTGCACATAAATGCCTATCTGTGTCCAGGGATGGGAAACAGGCAAGGGAAAAAATGACGGTTTTCAAAAACTATTTCTCCTGACAACCCAAGACGGTTTGTTTGTGATCATTTTGTCCTGGGAAAAAAGAATGTTCTCCTCAGGAAAACATTACTGGGAGGTTCAGGTGGAAGGAAAGACCTCATGGCAACTGCAGCTCCCCAGTGGAAAAGATCTCAAAGGTCTCACCAACCCAGCTATTGAGCTCAGTCCGATTTCATTGCCCAGGACAGTGGGTGTTTATGTGGATTATGAAGTGGGCCTGGTTTCGTTTTATCATGTGGAGGCCAAGTCTCATCTGTTCTCTTTCACAGGTAGTACCTTCACAGAGGGACTGTAGCCAATGTTTAGTCCAGGTGTCTTTGAAAACAAAACCTTTGATCATTTCACATGTCACTCAGACAAGATAATAAATTTCTTATTTCACTTCCCTGAATGATTAACGTTTTCTGAATTATTTAACCTATTAATGACTGCTTTTGCAGTTATCCACTTTCTTAACCAACTGTTGTAATGTAGACTGCGTTGCAGGGTTGTACGGATTAGATTTATCCATATGGTTTGCTGTAGCACAATGTTTTTTGATGTCATATATTTTTACAAGCCTATCTGACTTGCAGTACGCATAGTATGCCCAACAAATATCCCCAGTTACTGGCTTCAGCCACCCTTTAAATTCAGATACAGACTCCCACTCTTTTTTGTACTTCTGGCAGTACAATTTTGATTGAGACATGTTGATTGATGTTGTAAGTTCTGTTCAAGATCAAACATTTGTGACCAACTATATTCACTGGGTTTTAACTGTGGTTTGTTAAGGATAAATCTTCAGCCTCTTCCTTCTAGGTTCTCAAATGGGTTGAGACTATGGTTGTGGCGATGTAAGAAAACTCTCATTCACACAGATCTGGTGGGAGGTCCTTTCACTCTGGTTCGGAGATCAGGAGCTCTCCAAACAACAGGTTTCATGGTATTACATAACACACAAACTCAGCCTCCAGCGTTTAGTTACCCTATCATACCTATGGTGACATTTCAAGCCATGTCCCTATACGGTAAGAATTTACCAATGACATTTTATTTGTTTTTATAACATGTAAATGATTTGTTACATTTCCAGTAACTGACACGGTTTCCAGTAAAGCGCTTACAGCTCAGTTGAAATTCCACACAGTTCTGTGTGTGGACTCTCCCTCACAGGCTATAAACCTTTCATTTCATACAATTTGACAAAAGACACACCCACTCCATGTAAGTTTAAATACGGATCCTTTGCGTTGCCTTGTCAGTTTGTTGGTTTCTGTGGCAGGCCAGAGACAAAGTGAATCCTTCCAAATACTTGTCTTGTGATTAGTCTTATATTTTGAAGTAGATTTTAGGAAATTGGTCTTAATCTCATAACAGGAATTGGAAGCGAAAAAATTGAACTGGATCTTTGAAATGGAAGGATGCTGTGAATTCCTACAAACCGGGAGCATGGCCCCCGAGAACAGATCTCAGTATTTGATGAGCATCGCCTTCCAAGACCTTGTAACCGATTGTACTGCCGACATATTTTCTACCAGTCATCTACACGGTGTGATTGACCTCTCCATACAAAGGGAAATCTCACAGTTGTATGGAGAAGCCTTGTCACCACAGAGCGTATATGCATTACTTGACCGGACATACGAAAGTACCATGCAGTTCCAGCAAAGAGACTTCGAGAACATGTTCGGAGGCGGTTCAATGCGTGGTGTGGACCCAAAAACATAATGTGAATTAGCGATTATATACATATGCATATTACATATACATTAAAATATTTAAACATTTTCCGTTTCTGTGTTTTCATTGTTGTTGACGTATTCAGCTTTATACAGGCAGGTTACATCGTCATTTCACTGAATGGAAACTTATTCAGAAACAAGATCCGCTCACATTAACCCCTCCCCTTAAACTTCTATCAGTCTCAGTGGCTACTATTTTCATGCGTGTATGGTTAATATAAACAAACATAAATTCAAAGACTGATATATTTACGTATACTGTACAGTACTGTATAGGAAAACCATACTCTCCATTCATTCACGAGTTTTTTTTTTTCTAATTTGGGAGGTTAGTTTAAATTTTACAATTTAGGGAAATTGGGAGCGCACGGGTGCCATCTGTTGCGGATCACGTACTTGGGGCGCGGTTTGAATCGGTAAATGAGTTTTTTTTTATTTTTTCGTAGCTGCGGATTTCCGTAAGTCCAGTCTTCGTAAGTAGGGGGTCTACATGTACAGGCGGTTAGCCGTCACCCAGTACAGTAGCAGTGGGACGTGACTGCTGTTCCTTTAAGATAAGAGTAAGGGGGGGCGGGCTACACCGTCATTTGACTGAATCGAAACTTACTCTGAAACAGGTTGAAGAAGCTGCGCTTTCAGCATTTGGTAAATTACCTCTGTTACACTGAAGCTGTGTCTGCCTCCTGTCAGTTTGGCCAAGCCTAACGAATGATGAATTTTTAAGTTGTTGGTAGGAATGTCTGCTAAATGGATGTAATCTAATACAAAACATCCCATTCGTGAATAAAGAAGGAACTTGTGTTGCAGCTAATTCTGAGTAAATAGGCTGAAGTTAGCAGAGGAAGGGAACAGAAACACAGGTATGGCTTCAACGAGTGGTCGCCTCTTGGACTGGCAGTTCCAGTGTTCTGTGTGCCTGGAAGTCTTTACTGACCCTGTATCCACTCCCTGTGGGCACACCTTCTGTAGAGCCTGTTTAAGTGGATGCTGGGATGGCAAGGATGAGCAACAGTGTCCACTATGCATGAAGAGGTTTGGAGACCCGCTGGATCTCAGTGTCAATGTCGTTTTGGCTCAGATCACCCAGGACTATAAGAGGAGGAGACTTGAGCCTTTGGAGCCATGCGCAGAGTCACCGAAGAAACCAACTTGTGATATCTGCACTGGAGGGAACAACAGTAAGGTAGTGAAGACCTGTCGGTCATGCCACACCTCCCTCTGTGCTGACCATGTTGAGACACACCCTGCCGAACACGAGCTGGTCCACCTCATGGATCACTTCAAGCAAAAGTTGTGTGAGAAGCACGACCGACTTCTGGAGCTGTTCTGCAGCACTGACCAAGCCTGCATTTGCACACTGTGTGCTGAGGGTAACCATGTGACACACAGCACTGTCCCCATAGAGAGAGAGTGGACTCTGAGACAAGCCCAGCTCAAATCAGCAGTGCTAGAAGTGAAGCAGGACATTCTGGACCGACAGAAAAAGGTGCAGGACATCAAGCAGAGGGTGGAGCTGAGCAGAAGAGATTCTGAGAAAAAGCAGGAGGAAGGCCTGCAGGTCTTGGCCATCCTATTGAGTTACATTGAGAAGTGCAAGGCTGAGTTTGTGGAGGTGATTAAGGAGAGACAGAGGGCAGCAGAGAGCAGAGCTGAGAGCCTCATGGAGGAGCTGGAGCAGGAGATCGCTGAGCTGAAGAAGAGAAACACCACACTGAAGCAGCTATTAAGTTCACAGGACCGTGCTCACATTTTACAGAGTTTCCCCTCCCAGCACACCCCTTTCATCTCTAAGGACTGGGCCAAAGTCATGGTCCACATAGACCCATGTTTGGGGACTGGAGGGAGAGTATTTGCTCCTCTCGAGCAAGACATCACAAAAAAACTGAGGGAATTGACGGGCGCAGAATTTGAAAAAATTCAACAGAATGCAGATGATGTGACTCTAGACCCTGATACTGCAAATGACTATCTGCAAGTATCCAATGATGAGAAACAGGTCCACTTTAGTAACTATAGGCAGTTTCACTTTGACAACCAAAGAAGGTTTGCTAAATCTATATTTGTTCTGGGAAAAGAAACGTTCTCTTCAGGAAGACATTACTGGGAGGTTCAGGTAAAGGGGAAGACCAACTGGTGGCTGGGAGTTGTGCTGGAATCCATTGACAGGAAGGTGGATGTTACAGTTACACCAGAAAATGGCGTTTGGATGCTGAGGCTCACAGAAGGGAAAATTCTCAATGGTCTTACTCACCCTGTTGTCCAGCTGAGTCCTATTTCAGTGCCGGAAACAGTTGGTGTGTACGTGGATTATGAAGAGGGTCGGGTTTCATTTTATGATGTGGAGGACAAGTCTCATCTGTTCTCTTTCACAGGTATTACCTTCACAGAGGGACTTTATCCAATGTTCAGCCCTGGTGTGAAAAAGACTGATAAAGACCCTTTGATAATTTCACCTGTCACTAAACCTGGATAAAATTTGACCTCTGGGCCAGCTGGATGGTTCATCCAGCTAAATCTCAGTATTTCAGTTCGATGATATATACTGAATGTAAGAGTGCTTGGGAGAGATTTCAAAATGTACAAAGAATGAGTGAAATTTTTCTGATTCACTTGTTTTTTTCTGTTTTTTTTTTTTATGAATTAAAAAGGAATACTTGATTTAACTGATAATAGGTATAACTATTCTTAGCCGTGTATATGTATGTGTATGTAAGAATACATTAATTATTATAACCATTATTATGACCGCAATAATCTATGGTAGAAAAAAACTACAAGAAACTTCCAAAGCCATCACTGCCAACTTGTGTGACTCAACTCAACTGTGATGTAAATAGACCAAAGAATAGCTATGAGGCCTAGGCTAAGAGAAGGGATGTCAGAGGCTAGTTCTCTGTCCAGGTCTCACTTAATTATGCATTTGTGTATAATTCATTTCATAATCAGTTATGTGCTCTACAGCCATATGGAGAGACCACTGCAGGGGGTGTTAGTTCCCCCTCGTTACCCATGTGTATGTACAGGAAGAGAGAATGCCTCTGGGGTATTTCAAACGGCTGCAGGTTTGAGAGGGTCACTGAGAGGGGAGGCATGTGTGTGATCCCAGAGGCTGGGGGCATGATGGGGTGGGGAGGCGGGGTTGAATGCTCTGTGTCCAGGCTCCTCAAACCCTACTCTTACACACAGGCTGTTAACTTTTCCAGACCACATTACACAGTTACAATATAATACTCATAGTGGGTTCAGTTTTATTTCACCCCCATAAACTACCCTATGTATGACCCTATTTCAGTGATAGATAGATAATGACATCAAAATAATGAAACCTATGGAATGTCTTTGATTAGAGTAATGTTGTGAATTCTTAATTATTTAGTGCGTGCAAAGACGTAGGCTTAACAAGACAGTTTTCCCCCGATTCCTTTCCAATTCCATCTTATCTAAGCCTCTCCTTGGCCCATATACAGATGTAGTTTCAATAAAATCTCAGTTGACCTGCTGTGTATCTATTTATCTTCTTTGATAGAATTTAGAACTGCTCTTTTTTACTGTGTATAAAAGTTTGAATATACATTAAAATATTAACATTTCCAGTTTCTGTGTTTTCATTGTTGAGTTTACACACTTTAATATTCTATATAGCTTTGAATATATCTTGTAAAATATGTCTATAACTTATGACAAAGCATACATGAGTACTTGCAAAGATACATATAATATCTGTAAACTTCCCATTACTCCAGCATGCAGATTTACGCATACACAGTGGCGTGACCGGTGCTTCCTCAGAATGAAGCAGAGAGAGCGAAGGACAGGTTCAAAGGGACTGCTTCACATAACTCTTTTAGGTTTGACTGTTGGGTGGCAGTGGCACTAAATAGTCTCACCTGTGCAGGCAATAGAGGAAGCCCAGCCAATGCCTGAGGCAGGGAACCAGTGAGACTTACAGAGGATCAACCGGTGTCGCTGTTGTTCACACTTTACAGCAGACAGGCCACGCATTCTGTCAGCACCTGAGCTCCGGCTGCTGTCCTGCGTCACAAAAGCATGGAAGGTAAGCTCTTTTGCTTGGGCTGTACAAAGTGTTTTCTGTGGCAGGAACTGTGGAAATCACATTAAATTAATTCCCTCCCTTCTGTGAAGGTCCTCATTAACAGGTGGAAACAGGTAAGACTTTAGGTCTTTAGATAAAGGTTTCCATGGTGACCTTTCGGGGGGGTGGCTAATATTTGTTTGACAGTGTGGGAGTGAGCCCTCTACAAAACTGTTATGCCCATTTCCCTGATTGGCGCCATAGATATGCACTGGTGACAGGGTTTAGGGAGGTGCCAGGTGCCACCCAGTGGGACTCTCCTGTCACACACAATCTCTCCATCTGCCACACTTCTTCTTCAGGTCCTCATTTGTCATCCATGGCAGGTAGGGGGACATACGCTGCCCCTGCTTGTCATTATGCAAAGGTGCCATGGGGGTCATGTAATTACAGAGTGGCATGGAACTGTGGGTAAGCATGCCAGACCGGACATTGATTTTGGGAGCCCTGCGCTTGTACCACACCATTTTGTCACCTTTAACAAGAGGCAGCAGCTTTACAGGCAAGGAAATTGAATTTTAATCAGTGTAAATTGCTCAGGTAAAAACGCCATCAATTAGCAATGTGACAAGTGTAACCCATAAACTCTCATTTCAGGTTAACCTTGAAGAAAAACAGCTCCAATAATTGAACACCACGTAATATGACAATAGAAAAATGGGTTTCTTGTTCACAGAGGCGAGATTTTTTTTTTTACTTTTGTGATGAATCCACCGAGCCATGTCTCAAGGGCACATGGTATGCAACCAGAGGTCAAATTTCACATTTAACAAAGCAGCAACACATATTTCATGTCACACATGGGTACTCATATTGTAAGAGAGACGTCAGCCAAGAGAAACATCCCATTACGTCATCTTACAAAAATTATAAAAAATAAGTACTCTTACGTCTTTGTAGCTGAATTTTATATTCAGATTTTTTATAAAGAGATGAGTTAATCAAAATCTAACCCGAGGCCCATGGATTAGAACTGGTATAAAAACTCTTTTATTCCTCAGATGCAATGATTCATATTTCTGAGATTACATAATCTAATCCAAGAGATGAATTCTACTTAACGTTTCAGTGTGCACATGTTGTAATGAATGTCTGCCATAAGATGACAACAGCCTGTTCTGTATGAGTCCCAAGACTTCATTAGTATATGTGCATGTGTGTATGTACATATTAACTTGATTCTATGTACTAACCTGAGGGAGCCTTTTGGTTTCTATGAGGCCAGTAGCTCCATATTGTGTCTACATTGTTACTCCTCAAGTAAGCCTTTCAAACAGAATCAAGCAGTCCAAAAGACATTGTTAGTGCCCTGTATTCCAAAAATATATAATGTCCTGTGGCTTAACTTCCAAAACATTTGTAAAACACCTCTTTCGTAAACCTCCAAATCAACAGAACTGTGCATTGTCCTAAAAGATCTCCATAGTTCCAAAATAGTGTTTAGGAAGGTGGTCGTGATAGAGCTGTCAGAGTTGGTTTTTGGTATGCTTTTTTTATACTAACAGTGGCTAAAACTGGATAATTATTGGTTCCATTTACACTCATGTATTTGAAAAAAAAAACTCACAGCAGGCAGACTGTGTACACGACACATGAAAGACTTTGCTCAATCATATCGAGCAGAAACCATCTCAATATGGCAGATGGAAGGAGTAGTTAAGATATGACAAGCAGAGGTTGTTGCAAAAAATAAACTATCGAAAAACAAAAACCAACATACTGCACCTTGTCTATTGGAATTCAGGTGCACTTCAAAAGCCTTGCTGTAATAAACTGCAAAATAAAATTTCAGATAGTCCCAGTAATTGTGGAAAACAAGGGTTTGTATGATCCTTGCACAAAACAGAGGAGCCGTTATTTCAGACTTCTTTTTGCTGAATCCTACAGTTTCTAGAGCCGCATTTTAGCCCTGCATCATGACATTAAGATGCATATTGATTCAGATTTAATCCAAGAGCTCACACACAAAGGATTGGGATGGTTGGGAAACACATTTTTTGGCAATAGTTCAATTTTTTTTATACAATGGGGATTTCTTTGTATTATCCAGAGATCTCTAAGGGACTTAAAATACAAGATTAGAGTGTAACTGATTCCTGATGCAGGAACCAAAGAGCCCAAATACATCTTTGGGGCAGCCTATTGTCTAGTGGCTAAGGTACATGACTGGGATCCCTGAAGTTGACAGTTCAAGCCCCAGTCCAGCCACAGCAAGAAAACCAGTGCTGTTGGGCCCTTGAGCAAGGCCCTTAACCCCACATTGCTCACAGGGGGGACTGGTCCTTGGTTAGCCTAATCAACTGTAAGTCACTTTGGATAAAAGCATCAGCTGAAACAAAACAAAAAAAAAAATGACTGACTTGAAATCTTGGAAGACAACATCAGATTTGATGAATCATGAAGTGTCTGTCTCAACATGCTGAACCACAGCCTAATGCTCTGAATGAGACACACCTATGAAATAATCAGCACATCAACTTTATTTTCACGTAGGAGTCATTATGGTGGGATCATTATTTCTTATTTATTTATTTATTATAAAAGCACACATAATCATCATTATGCAATATTTTACAGATCTCTCCCCTGCCAGACCCATCCTCATTTCCTCACCCTGCTGACCCAGATTCAGAATCTCTCTTCCCTCAGGCCCTCCCTGACAGGCTGGTTATTCCGGTTTTGGCTCCTCACTCCGTTATTACAAACACCAAGCAAGAGGTTTGAAGCCTGGGAACAACATTGGCCTAAGCAGGAGTAATGCTGGAAAAAGTGATATCCCTAGAAGATTCGTGTAACATACTGAGAATGCTAGCAAAGCTAATTCTTCAATGACTACCTACTTTACATTGTGGCAACACAGCATTATCAAATCAGCTATTGGGAGAGTGACTGCACTTGAGTGTAGCAGATATGTTCTCCAGATTGAAAGAATGTGTTTCATTTACCATTGTTTTGACATATGCATATTCATTTTGTATCTTTTTCCTTATCTTCAAAGATAAAGACTGTATACATTTAATGAAGTGGATAGGGAAAATGGTTTATAAACGGACATTATATTACAGATAGTCCAGTCATTGAAAAGTCTACATACGCTGTCTTTGATTGACGTAATGATTTAATGACATCATTACTTGCCTTTTTTTTTTTTCTTTTTTAACAAGACGTCTCCCACGTTTGTTTGTCCAGTGGTTGTGCACGTGCAATAGTCTGCATATTCTCTTCTCGCGGGACTAAGAAGCAAAAACACAAGTCATACTCACCAATATATTTTAATGTATCAGTGTATGTGTGTGATTGTCCGAATACTGAATAGCAATATGATTAGTGGAGTTTAATTGCTTAAATCGATGAAATACCCACAATTGTAAAGACTTAAAGAAAATGCATGCTGAAAACACAGTTCATTAACGCATGCTTCATACCCATGATGCCCCCCAAGGCACTGTGTAGCAACTGGAGCAGACGCAAATTCTGAATAATAATTCAGTATAATTTATTTATTTACTATGAAGACGTTCATTCATAGGCAGATGGTAATTACGCTGAAGTAGTCTTGATTAGAGGGTCTGATTCTACACATTTACTCGCGAGCCCATTAAAATTAGAAGGAAAAATAAAGAACAATCTTGACATCCAAGCAGTGTTGTGGAAATGTCAAACAGTTACCTACTTGTGTCTCATCCCCTTACGTTTTCACTAAGAATCGCTGAACCTCCCCTTTCTTGCATCTACTGTATTTGGCTACATGGTCCTGTAAACCCCGCCCTTCACCGTCCGCATACTGCATTCCAGTTATAAAATCCAGAAATCCACGAGCAAACAGGGCGAAACCATCCGCACTATCTAGGAAGTGTTCTCTACCGAACACACCAGTATCGTTGCTTTATTTTCAATTACAAGTTTAAGATTAAGTGATTTAATTGGAGAGAACAGTTGATTGCTTCTTTGTATGTGCAAGCCATAATAACAGTTCTTTCTCACTCCTCCTCCCCCGTTATTTTTCCCTAGTGGTTCCTTCTTCCTGCTGCTGCCATGTTGGATCGAGCTGCCGATGTTGCTGGTTGAGTTCCGATGAAAGTTTAGATTTTGGTGGCCCTGGGACGTCCGAGCTCCCGTGGTAGCCTTTAAAGTCGAGAGGAAATCAGCTTTATATTTCCAAATTTTAGGAATCGAAAAATACCAATTGCTGTGCCACCCACGTCTGAAACGCTACTGCACAGATGAGAGTCCGGCTGCAGGCCACGGTGATCAATGACAGCATCAGTTGTATTTAAATATCATAAAAGGAGTAAGCTAGCTGCAAGTGCTTAGTTTTTTGTTTTATTTTTAAACATGAGTGGCCATCCGCCGCAACGGCGGGTCACAAATGTGGGCTCAATTCTCCTCACTCCGCAAGAGAACGAATGCCTCTTCAACTACCTTGGCAGGAAATGCATCGTAAGTTATTCACTGTTTACTCTCTTGATCATTGGCACACTGACGCTATTTCAAATATAAAGTGCAATGCTTAGGTACTTATGTATTGTGATTCAGTAAAATCGTGTGGCTTTTCAGAGGACAATACTGGAATTATCAGGTCCATTGTGTCACGCTGAAGCACAGTAGCAATAGAGAGAAAAAAAAAAAAAAACATTGACAAGCGTCCTTCTCGCCTATCCTGTCGCATGATTCCCGATACAGAGGAGTACTGGCTGGGAGAGGGGTGCGTTTGTCCCGGGATTGGATATCACGAAGTCGGAAGAAAGTTTCAATTTAGCCCCGAGGCCTTGCTCGAATTTGACAGTCTCGCTGTCATCCCTGGTATACGAATTATTTTGCTTTGTCTAGCTAGTTCGACCTTTGATTAAAAATTGTCTGCCAAGTTTATTAGCTTGCTAGCTCGTATAGTTGGAAATCACATACGTTGTGGTCAGGCCATTACATAACGACACATTTTCCTTCACTGCCGGTAAGCTTGCGAGCTAGCACAGTGAGCGAAGGAAGTTCGAGCTTGGCAAAGGTCAGCTATTGTTTTCAAAAGTTGATTTAAATGAATTCCTCATGTGAGAGACTCAGAAATATTTGATGCTCGTATTACAAGTAGAATGCGCAATTCAGCTTACTAATGCACAAATTAACAATTCATTTAGGTCGGTTGTTTAAAAAAGACGTCAGTGATACATTTGATGGAAATGTTGCACCCATAGCTTGCATCCTGGAGTAGAACTTCACACCATCATATAACTGCATTGGTTTGTAAAAATGTGCGACTGAAACGGGGAGTTGGGAAATCAATATGAAGCTCTGCTGTTCTGCAGTAACGGACGGTGTTTCAGTTCTGCATGGGCCAGTTAATATCCTCAAGGTGTATCCGCACCCAATTGTTTACAGGGGCGTAGTGGATATGTATAAGCCCATACATGTTTTTTTTTTGACAGGCCGAGCTGTGTTGCCAGTTAAGTTTATCGACAACCATTAGAGACAGTTGTTGTGGTTGGTAATGTGACTGTCGACGTGTGAGATGACGTTCCACGACACTGAAAACTCACTGCAAAATTAGTTTAGCTTTCTAAACTCAATACTTTTTACGCAATAGAATGACTTGTGATCAGTGGATTGAACAACCATAATTAAAAGAAAATGTAACTTGGTTTTGGAGTGTTAAAATGGACTCTCTTTTGTTACTTGTCAAAATGTCATTTGTAAGGCACTGCACTGTTTCTGGCAGGTAGCTATTGTTGGTTTGTATGTTTAACACACTATGTGAGTTTTTGGTGGTTCGCCATATAGTAAGCATGCCATTCATAATGAGCGTTATTGCATTTTGTTTTCGCTGGGGTTTAAGGCTGTTCTCCCTGTAAGGTTTTGCACAGCTGTAACTTACCCCTTTCTACACTAACCTTACTGATGTAGACTACCATTCTGAAAAACTCCCGATACTACCAGGGCAAATGCATTAGCATTTCCATCCCAAATCAAATGCATGTTTGTAATATCCATTGCATTACTTCATAGACATGTAATTGAATGAAGGGTATTAGCATTTGTGTTGACTTCAACAGTTAAATGTCAGATCTGTAAAGTATTAAATTTTTGCTCTGAAATGCATTTTTTTCATGTTGCCTCAGAGATACCACCAAAGGTGATTCATACCGTAATAAGATGGGTGGTAGTTTATCATATTTAAATGAATATGTTTAAAATTTATTTATCACCCATCAAGTTGTAAAAGTGTGGTTTATTCCATGAATGACATGGAATAACATTCATTTATTAGGCACAACTGTTGGCTCAACATGCATAATCAGATAATAACTCAAATATGGTTCAGAGCAGGTTACATAATTTGTTGGAAGCGAGTAAGATTTTTTAAACAGGTTTCTTCCAAGTGTGTCTGGAAAAATAGGTTCTTAATATACTCTTTTTGTAGACTCTCACAGGATAGGAACAGTCTGTTGCATTGTGGGTTTGAAGTTGATCACGATGAGCTGCGTGTCTCACATTTAAAGAGACGGGACACCTTTGTCATTGCTGGATTGTGTTTTTTTCCCCATTTAGAATCTCACACTGTCACCGTTGTCCTGCTTTTAGTATTACCTCAGAATTCGGGGAACAGGAAGACTGCTTCCTCTTCATTCATCTCATTTATGGGGGGGTTCCCCATCACTCTGCCTCCCAAGGGAAGGCAGATTTAGATATGTGTCACAGTCTATGTTGTAGCCCCTAGCACACTAGTAGCCCCTATGCAGTAGTGTAGAGTCCACTCATCTTTACCTAATTCTGCCTGACCTTCAGGAAGGAAAACCCCAAAACTGACCCAAATCAGCTGGGCAACTTTCACTTGTGTCCATAGCTACCTCACCAGTCTTAACCTTTATGGACTGGTGCAAAGAAGCCGAGGGCAAGGGTGTCGCACTGGTGCGAGAAACATGTCTGTATTCTTTTCTGTTTGTCTGTATTCTTTGTATGAGGGACTGCAGAATAAACAGGGACTGTATTATGAAGAATAAGCAAAGCAAGTTGGTGTTATCATCCTTCATCTTTATTCATTTGCTTGCACAGTTGCTGCAGAGTGACTCAAATAGTTAATCTTTATTAGAACTATTCACTATCTGTACCT
>JAFBMS010002582.1:0-26992 GCA_019788955.1 Albula glossodonta
CCTTTTTCTCTGTTAACTAAGCCTAACCCCTTTCCTCTGTTAACAAAACCCTAACCCTTTCCTCTGTTAACTAACCCTAACCCCTTTTCTCTGTTAACTAACCCTAACCCCTTTCCTCTGTTAACTAACCCTAACCCTTTTCCTCTGTTAACTAACCCTAACCCTTTTTATCTGTTAACTAACCCTAACCCCTTTCCTCTGTTCACTAACCCTAACCCCTTTCCTCTGTTCAGTAACCCCAACCCCTTTTCTCTGTTCACTAACCCTAACCCCTTTCCTCTGTTAACTAACCCTAACCCCTTTTCTCTGTTAACTAACCCTAACCCCTTTCCTCTGTTCAGTAACCCCAACCCCTTTCCTCTGTTCACTAACCCTAACCCCTTTCCTCTGTTCACAAACCCTAACCCCTTTCCTCTGTTAACTAACCCTAACCCTTTTCCTCTGTTAACTAACCCTAACCCCTTTCCTCTGTTAACTAACCCTAACCCCTTTCCTCTGTTAACTAACCCTAACCCCTTTCCTCTGTTAACTAACCCTAACCCCTTTCCTCTGTTCACTAACCCTAACCCCTTTCCTCTGTTAACTAACCCTAACCCCTTTCCTCTGTTCAGTAACCCCAACCCCTTTCCTCTGTTCAGTAACCCTAACCCCTTTCCTCTGTTCACAAACCCTAACCCCTTTCCTCTGTTAACTAACCCTAACCCTTTTCCTCTGTTAACTAACCCTAACCCCTTTCCTCTGTTAACTAACCCTAACCCTTTTCCTCTGTTAACTAACCCTAACCCCTTTTCTCTGTTAACTAACCCTAACCCCTTTCCTCTGTTAACTAACCCTAACCCTTTTCCTCTGTTAACTAACCCTAACCCTTTTTATCTGTTAACTAACCCTAACCCCTTTTCTCTGTTAACTAACCCTAACCCCTTTCCTCTGTTCAGTAACCCCAACCCCTTTCCTCTGTTCAGTAACCCTAACCCTTTTTATCTGTTAACTGTGTAAAAATGGCTGCATTTCCACCCATTTATTTTTACTCAGTCTATTGTTCACTGTATCACATATACATAAAATTGTATTGATTTCCTCACTGTTGATTGTGTAATTCTTAAAATATTTCACATGTTTTGGTGTTTAAAAGTAGTAAAAATGGCATGGCATTTTATGCCAGTTTACTGGGACTTGCACCTTATCGCAGCAGGTCCCAGCATCAGAAATTCGACAATTATAACATTTAGTGTTCTTGGCTCAGAAATCCTATAACTTTATTCATACCATAGTCAAATAGAGATATATTTAAGGGAATTTTAGCAGGTCTTGAGGGTTGAAGTTGCTGGGGAAATTCTCCCAACGTATTAACTTCAACATGACTCTCAATCAGAGGATTTCTGGTTAAGGCTGAATGTGTAGCAGGGAATACAGATTGACCAGCACAGAGTAAGTGAATAACAGAGTGACCAGCACAGAGTGAGTGAATCACAGAGTGAACCAGCACAGAGTGAGTGAATCACAGAGTGACCAGCACTGAGTGAGTGAATCACAGAGTGAACCAGCACAGAGTGAGTGAATCACAGAGTGACCAGCACAGAGTGAGTGAATCACAGAGTGACCAGCACTGAGTGAGTGAATCACAGAGTGAACCAGCACAGAGTGACCAGCACAGAGTGAGTGAATCACAGAGTGACCAGCACTGAGTGAGTGAATCACGGAGTGACCAGCACTGAGTGAGTGAATAACAGAGTGCCAGCACAGAGTGAGTGAATCACAGAGTGACCAGCACAGAGTGAATGAATCACAGAGTGACCAGCATAGAGTGACCAGCACTGAGTGAATGAGTCACAGAGTGAACCAGCACAGTGTGAGTGAATCGCAGATTGACCAGCATAGAGTGACCAGCACTGAGTGAGTGAATAAAAGAGTGCCAGCCATGAGTGAGAGTGAATCACAGAGTGAACCAGCACAGAGTGAGTGAATCACAGAGTGACCAGCACAGAGTGAATGAATCACAGAGTGAACCAGCACCGGTGTGAGTGAATCACAGAGTGACCCCGCAGAAGGGTGTTATTCATTGCCAGGACATCAGCAAATGAAACGAAGGATTAGCAGTGATTTCGTAAGCTGCAAGTTTCTTAAAAGAAAGGAGTCAAACAAGGGCTTGAGGAACGTATCTGAAGTAGTACATCAAGTGTAATTGGATTAGTATCTGATTCTCAGAGCTCCATAACTTATACAGCCCCTAAGGTCGTGATCCCCTAAGCCGATGCTACCTTAAGACTCTGAGGGGTAGTCAAGGAGACAGGCAGGATGGCTTTGGTCATCACCTGTTTGAAGAAGAAGAGAGGGCTTTTCTCCTCATACAGAATACATAGAGAGGGCTTTTCTCCTCATACAGAATACATAGAGAGGGCTTTTCTCCTCATACAGAATACATAGAGAGGGCTTTTCTCCTCATACAGAATACATAGAGAGGGCTTTTCTCCTCATACAGAATACATAGAGAGGGCTTTTCTCCTCATACAGATTATATAGAGAGAGCTTTTCTCCTCATACAGAATGCATGCTACATACGTCCATGTTGAGATATCTTCTGATCACTGAAAACATATAGAAAACCAAACTGTAGCTCATGATAAATGTGATCTGATAGTTGTGTCATCATCATTAATTAAATTAAAAGCAATGACACCTTCACATGCCACCTGGGGTGCCCCAACACCATGACAAAGAAGAGCACTCAGAACAGAAACCAAATATTTCACAGATGTATCATCTTTTTGTTCTCTGTGGGTTGAGTTATTTTCCTATTCAAACACCAGTCATTTATCATTTCAGAATAAAACAGCATAGACTACCCAGAGCAGCAGGTGTGCCCTAAACATAAAATCCCTCAGTTGGCACGAGCTCCAAGTCGGCTTGGGAGGCATCAGCTCTCATCTGCTAATCTTTTATCTGGAGCTAGATCTCCCATCGCGCGCCATGCCCCTCTGCGGCTCCGCCATAATCCGCAGATTGCCGCTTGCTGCTGTCAGGAATAGGGCAGATGTCCACCTGACCCCATGTTTAAGGTCCCCATAGCTGACACTGAGTCCATCAGCTGTGGTTCTCCACAATCATTGAAACATCAACAAAGGATTGCAAATGTATCTCAGTGCTTCTGATTACAGAGCCAACAGAGCTTTCTTCAAATTTGAAATATTCTTGTGATAATTTTCAGAAGATTAATGTATACTATGTCGTATTTTGGATTCAGGGCAGTTTGTTATTGAAGCTGGGGTCTGGCTGGCTGGATGGTTGAAGATGTGCTTAAAACATGCCCTAAAGCTACACTGGTCAGCAGAGGCACAGCTGATTGGTCAGATCAGATGGTTCCAGTCAGTGCTCATTGGTCCATATATAGTTCCAGTCATTGGTCCATTATGCTCCAGGATGCAGCTAAACAAATGCCTTTTATGTTTATTTTGAAGCGAATGTTTTATCAAACCCAGAGCAAGTATTTCTGCAGGTGACACACATATCAGAATATCTCCAAAATTACACTGAAACGAAACTCAGAAATGCACGAGCCATGCGACATTTCACAACTGAACTAATCAATTTTAGCTGTAAACAATGGAATGGATATGAATTCGGTAGTATTAGTGTGAATGCAGTGCTAAGCAATATACATTTTACAACATAATAGAATTTTATAAATGTCTCTGAACTATGACTCACATTACATAATGCTAAAGGACTATATAATCTACGCACACATACACATACGCACCTACGCATACACAAATATGTATGTTTGATTGATTGTAGATCGTAATGCAGAATATCAATTTATGTCTTACTAAATGCCTCCAGGTGCCTCAGAACCCCAAATAAAACATTTCTCCTAGTCCATGAGACTCATTTTTGCCTTAGCTGGTCTTTCATATGCTCTATGCTGGGAAATTAGATACTCTTACTGAGGTAACTCACTGTGCCCCAGAGGGTGCCCGAACTCTCTGACTCTGAGTCTTACCCAGCCTCACTATGCCCAAACTCTCTGACCCACAATCTTACCCAGCAGCAACAGTTTGACGGTCTTTGAATCCTTGTCTGCATCCTCTTGCAGCTGCTTCTCCAGCTCTTTGGACTTCTTGTCCTCAGCGCTCGCTCCAGCTCCCATCTCTTCCTCTTCCCCTTCAAAATCGAGATCCTCAAGGAAAGAAATTTTGGCGGCTTCCCCTCTGTGGTGTGGACACGGAAAGGTAAGTAAGATGTGGGTCCCTGAAGCGGCAGAGAGTTGGGTGACGTAGCTCTCCACAGACAGGCGAGCGGATGCACAGTGGAGAGAGACTGAAAGGGCCTGTCCTGTGTGCTGGCTGGTTCCTCAATCCTCCCTAATTCCACTCCACACACCCCATGTCTTGGGCTGGGATTGGAGAGGGTTTTTTTGATCAGGCCATGTGAACTGACTAATCCAATTAGCCCAGCAAGGCTGAAAACGAAGGCTGAGGGAAAAAGCGTGCCCGTGCCAGATGATAAGGGTTGCCATGTCGGTGTGTGGGGCTCTTGGTAGGTGCACAGGGTTGCCATGTTAGTGTGGGAGAAGAAGCCCTGACACCTTGGCATTCATTGTGTGTTCTTTCTCCTCCATAACCTCAGCAGAGAGGGCAAACAGGACGGGAGCAGGGGTGCCAGTGAAAAAGAGTGAGCTCCTTTAAATTCATGGCTCTAACACTGGTGCATGCTTCAGGGAACAGGCTGGAGTACACCACAGCACATTATACAAAAAACACTAACTGTCAGAGTCAGCTGGTAGAGGTGGTGGTGTTCAGGTCGCTCAGTCAGCTGGTAGAGGTGGTGGTGTTCAGGTCGCTCAGTCAGCTGGTAGAGGTGGTGGTGTTCAGGTCGCTCAGTCAGCTGGTAGAGGTGGTGGTGTTCAGGTCTTTCAGTCAGCTGGTAGAGGTGGTGGTGTTCAGGTCGCTCAGTCAGCTGGTAGAGGTGGTGGTGTTCAGGTCGCTCAGTCAGCTGGTAGAGGTGGTTGTGTTCAGGTCGTTCAGTCAGCTGGTAGAGGTGGTGGTGTTCAGGTCACTCAGTCAGCTGGTAGAGGTAGTGGTGTTCAGGTCCCTCAGTCAGCTGGTAGAGGTGGTGGTGTTCAGGTCGCTCAGGCAGCTGGTAGAGGTGGTGGTGTTCAGGTCACTCAAGCAGCTGGTAGAGGTGGTGGTGTTGCTGCTTCATTAAATTGCTTGTACTTCGCTTTGTACATCCTGGCAAGACAGTACTTGAGTTGTTTACTCTTGTGCCACTAGGGCCTATGTGTATATTATATTTTCATGTACCCTGATTGTCAACACAGAATAGGTTGTGACTGCAGGCGATTTTCATGTTCATATGAACATTGAACATTACTTTCTCAGAACAGCATTTTTGACTCCATTGGATTCTCTTAGTTTAGGAGCTGTAACCCTATCCTAGTTCTTGTACTCAGTGTATGGCAATGAAATGAATCATCTAGCAGCTGTGCCCCACAATCCTGTACTGTCAGACCATTATCTTACCACATTCATCTTGCCATTAGCCTGCTGTTTTAACTCAAATTTCAGAGTTTCTTTAGGAGCTCAATGTATTCTGATACTGCTAATGCCTTTATTGATTTTCTCCCTGGATCCTACAATCTGAACAAAGGAGACTGGCTCAATCATTAGTTTGGCTGAAATGAATCAGCCAGTGGACAGCATTCAACACTGTGCAAACTCCTAAATGCTGCTGTGCCCCTTAGAAGAAAGAAAAACTCCAACAAAAAGCTTGCGCCATTCAGATTCCCTTCAGACTCTGCACTACATTAACCCAAGAGCACAGTATTTTCCCTTAGAGACTACATTAACCCAAGAGCACAGTATTTTCCCTTAGAGACTACATTAACCCAAGAGCACAGTATTTTCCCTTAGAGACTACATTAACCCAAGAGCACAGTATTTTCCCCTTAGAGAGAGCTGTGTCAGTTACGACATTAACCCAAGAGCACAGTATTTTCTCTTAGAGAGAGCTGTGTCAGTTACTACATTAACCCAAGAGCACAGTATTTTCCCCTTAGAGAGAGCTGTGTCAGTTACTACATTAACCCAAGAGCACAGTATTTTCTCTTAGAGAGAGCTGTGTCAGTTACTACATTAACCCAAGAGCACAGTATTTTCCCCTTAGAGAGAGCTGTGTCAGTTACTAAATTAACCCAAGAGCACAGTATTTTCCCTTAGAGACTACATTAACCCAAGAGCACAGTATTTTCCCTTAGAGACTACATTAACCCAAGAGCACAGTATTTTCCCCTTAGAGAGAGCTGTGTCAGATACTACATTAACCCAAGAGCACAGTATTTTCTCTTAGAGAGAGCTGTGTCAGTTACTACATTAACCCAAGAGCACAGTATTTTCCCTTAGAGACTACATTAACCCAAGAGCACAGTATTTTCCCCTTAGAGAGAGCTGTGTCAGTTACTACATTAACCCAAGAGCACAGTATTTTCTCTTAGAGAGAGCTGTGTCAGTCACTACATTAACCCAAGAGCACAGTATTTTCCCTTAGAGACTACATTAACCCAAGAGCACAGTATTTTCCCTTAGAGACTACATTAACCCAAGAGCACAGTATTTTCCCTTACAGACTACATTAACCCAAGAGCACAGTATTTTCCCTTAGAGACTACATTAACCCAAGAGCACAGTATTTTCCCTTACAGACTACATTAACCCAAGAGCACAGTATTTTCCCTTACAGGCTACATTAACCCAAGAGCACAGTATTTTCCCCTTAGAGAGAGCTGTGTCAGTTACTACATTAACCCAAGAGCACAGTATTTTCCCCTTAGAGAGAGCTGTGTCAGTTACTACATTAACCCAAGAGCACAGTATTTTCCCCTTAGAGAGAGCTGTGTCAGTCACTACATTAACCCAAGAGCACAGTATTTTCTCTTAGAGAGAGCTGTGTCAGTTACTACATTAACCCAAGAGCACAGTATTTTCTCTTAGAGAGAGCTGTGTCAGTTACTACATTAACCCAAGAGCACAGTATTTTCCCTTAGAGACTACATTAACCCAAGAGCACAGTATTTTCCCCTTAGAGAGAGCTGTGTCAGTTACTACATTAACCCAAGAGCACAGTATTTTCTCTTAGAGAGAGCTGTGTCAGTCACTACATTAACCCAAGAGCACAGTATTTTCCCTTAGAGACTACATTAACCCAAGAGCACAGTATTTTCCCTTAGAGACTACATTAACCCAAGAGCACAGTATTTTCCCTTACAGACTACATTAACCCAAGAGCACAGTATTTTCCCCTTAGAGAGAGCTGTGTCAGTTACTACATTAACCCAAGAGCACAGTATTTTCCCCTTAGAGAGAGCTGTGTCAGTCACTACATTAACCCAAGAGCACAGTATTTTCCCTTAGAGACTACATTAACCCAAGAGCACAGTATTTTCCCTTAGAGACTACATTAACCCAAGAGCACAGTATTTTCCCTTAGAGACTACATTAACCCAAGAGCACAGTATTTTCCCTTACAGGCTACATTAACCCAAGAGCACAGTATTTTCCCCTTAGAGAGAGCTGTGTCAGTTACTACATTAACCCAAGAGCACAGTATTTTCCCCTTAGAGAGAGCTGTGTCAGTTACTACATTAACCCAAGAGCACAGTATTTTCCCCTTAGAGAGAGCTGTGTCAGTCACTACATTAACCCAAGAGCACAGTATTTTCCCTTAGAGACTACATTAACCCAAGAGCACAGTATTTTCTCTTAGAGAGCTGTGTCAGTGTGGCTTTGTTGTGAGCTCTGCATGGCATGGCTACAGGATCAGCCCATTGGAGCAGACTTTTGAGCTGTTTACAAACCCATAAATTGTTATAGAAATGAATCCCAGATTTACCACCTTTTCAATAAACAGCATCTGAGCAACTGGTGGACAAAAATGAATCCTTTTTATATTCTTTATAACAATGTACAGCCCTGTTTTTTAAAAAAAATCACAAAACTATCAGGCTCTGAGTGCTGGGTTTTAGAGCTTTCCGGAAGCCAACAACAAACACCAATAAGCAAGGCTGGCAGTGACATGCTGACGTACTGCCGGAGATCAGTTATCAGATAATCACAGCCCGATTAGCGTAGATTACCCCAGGAGCCGGTCCTTGTGCCTACTGTTCCATCTGTAATGTAGGAGATGCTTTATACTTCTGTAAATTCAAATGAGGTCTATCTGCCTGTCCATATTTTCACTCTGTTTTGTGACTATTCTTCGCTCACTGTTACATGTTACCCTGGTGATGTGGGATCCTCTGTACATGCTTGGTCAAAGGTTCATCACAACAGGATAGTCCACTTGTTAAGAAAACCTGTCACACTGCTAATGCAATGGCTCATGGTACATCCAGTGCCAGAATCAGGCAGACCTGGGCATACATTTCTAGGAGATGGGAGACTGTGAAGGAAGTTGTTTACAAGTAACTGGTCACCTAGAGAAAGCAACATATTATGAACTGAGCAACACTCATTTTGATTTTTCCTCTGGACACTTTTTCCAGACTGGTCACTTTCTTTAAAGGAGCTGTAACAGAGTTTACAGTCAATGTTCCAATGAACATAAACTTACTGTAATAACATAAAGAATCACAGTCATTGTCGTTAGCTTCATACCTGCACACTGATGACAGTTTAAACACTGGGTCATTAATCACATAATCTCATGGCTCTAGCTTACCATTATCCATTTAATTATGTGCTACCAAAATGTGGAAGGTAAGATTAAACACGCAGGTAACACGACCTGGCCTCTCTTCTCCTTGTGTGTCTCCTCAATCTTGCATCTACCTCCCTATTACTCCCTAACCTTGTGTCTACCTGAGTTTACATATGCAGGTCAGTCTGTTTGTCCTGGCCCGTCTACTGCTGCAGCGATGAGCTCATCAATCCTGCCATTACTAAGCACCTCTATGCAGCTCACCCTGAACACTACTCGCTGTGAAGACTGTGCTCACCCTTAACACTACTCACCCTGAACACTGATCACCCTGAACACTTTGCTCACCCTGAACACTACTCATCCTGAACACTGTGCTCACCCTTAACACTACTCACCCTGAACACTGATCACCCTGAACACTGTGCTCACCCTTAACACTACTCACCCTGAACACTGTGCTCACCCTTAACACTACTCACCCTTAACATTACTCACCCTGAACACTGATCACCCTGAACACTGTGCTCACCCTTAACACTACTCACCCTGAACACTGTGCTCACCCTTAACACTACTCACCCTGAACACTGATCACTCTGAACACTGTGCTCACCCTTAACACTACTAACCCTGAACACTGTGCTCACCCTTAACACTACTCACCCTGAACACTGATCGCCCTGAACACTGCTCACCTTGAACATTGTGCTCGCCCTGAACATTGCTGACTCTGAACACTGCTCACCCTGCAGAGAGGGTTTGGGGACTGCAGCAGACCCTAAGACTCTCCAGGGTGAGGTTTGGAGACCCCAGATCTACTGCAGGGTGCCTGAAATACAGCCCCCACTGTTCCAATGAAAGAGCAGTGCAGTCTTGGTCTCATAGCTCACATTTAGTGTCTGTGTTAGTCTATGACAGTGCAGCAGGGTCACAGAGGCTGCAGGGGGCATGAAGTTCTGCTGGCTGCAATCAGGGAGGCCTTGCCTGGCTACATGACTCCAGCAAAGGGTCACCTCAGCCTGGGCCATATTTAAAGCCTGCTGTCTCAGGGTTCAGATGCTCTAAGGGTCACCTCAGCCTGGGCCATATTTAAAGCCTGCTCTCACAGGGTGCAGATGCTCTAAGGGTCACCTCACTCTGGGCCATATTTAAAGCCTGCTCTCTCAGGGTGCAGATGCTCTAAGGGTCACCTCAGCGTGGGCCATATTTAAAGCCTGCTCTCACAGGGTGCAGATGCTCTAAGGGTCACCTCACTCTGGGCCATATTTAAAGCCTGCTCTCTCAGGGTGCAGATGCTCTAAGGGTCACCTCA
Source organism: Albula glossodonta (assembly GCA_019788955.1). Classification (NCBI taxonomy): domain Eukaryota; kingdom Metazoa; phylum Chordata; class Actinopteri; order Albuliformes; family Albulidae; genus Albula; species Albula glossodonta. The sequence continues at coordinate 10,010 of JAFBMS010002582.1, forward strand.
GCGTGGGCCATATTTAAAGCCTGCTCTCTCAGGGTGCAGATGCTCTAAGGGTCACCTCAGCGTGGGCCATATTTAAAGCCTGCTCTCTCAGGGTGCAGATGCTCTAAGGGTCACCTCAGCGTGGGCCATATTTAAAGCCTGCTCTCTCAGGGTTCAGATGCTCTAAGGGTCACCTCAGCCTGGGCCATATTTAAAGCCTGCTCTCTCAGGGTGCAGATGCTCTAAGGGTCACCTCAGCCTGGGCCATATTTAAAGCCTGCTCTCTCAGGGTTCAGATGATCTAATTGCCAGTGGCAGGCTGCAAGAGAATCAAATGCTTAAATAATTCCAGGAGGAATGGAGTGATCTCTCCAGGGCATCTTGATTCTTACCTTGTTGCCAAGCTCATTAGGGATTGTGCAGCTTGACCCTCCCTGTGGCATGATGGGAAGGGCCCAGGGCTGCTGAGCTGCTCAGGAGATTACCTGACAGGCCTGAAATAAACCAAGCAGTGCCCAGCCATGCCAGCGCAGGGTAGACTCCTACTAGTGCTCACGAGCTATGAGGGTTCTGGATCAAACTGCAGCAACAGCACCGCTCCAAGACCTGTAACACTCAACAAACACACACACACACAAACGCATACGCACACATACATACACACAAGTTCGCACCCACAAGCAATTACACATACACATCCACACAATCACATATGCACATCTGCAGATACTTGCACACACATATACGTGTGTGTGTGTTTGATAGGGAGCTGTAATGGAATATGCAGCACTTTGGGGTTTGGCCTTTGGGTTTTGGGGTCGTCTCTCTCTGCAGATTGCACAGCTCTGTTGGGTTCAAAGGCTGAGAAACACGGACCGCAGTTCTACTTTTCCAAGCAGATGCAGCAGGATACAATGTCACACACCACTGCTCTAGACAAAGTGCCAAACAGATCAGTGCTGAGCTGCCTGTGCCAGTGTGTGACTTCAGTTCTCCACAATTCTGTGTCAGATATTATCTCTGTTATCTTTATAATCATATAAAAACGTTCATACGTGTATCAATCTTTTTCCAGAGAAATGGGCAGAAAAAGCTGAGTTGTTCATTTGTGGGCATATGGAGGAAGTTCATGATCAGATTTGTGTATGTGTCATATATCACCACTAGAGGGAGCTCTCTACACTGTTGTTCTTTCTCCATGGGGTCAGTAATTCCTCCAGTGCCTCTCAGATTCAATTCAGCCCAGGCTTCAATGTTCAATCAAAAGGCAGCATGATAACAGGGAAGAGAAGGAGCCAGTTGGCTGTGCTTACCAGCCTCATTCTCTTTCATGTACAGTGCTGTATCACGTACTCACACCCAAACAAATCCTAAACACTGTGTTATATACAACAATCACACTGAATCAATACCAAAACACGGGATGATAACAAAAACAAAGTTAGATTAGCACATGACAAAGTGAAACCGGCCTATCTGCCAGATGAGCATCGGTGAGAAGTTATGTCAATGCTTCCATCACATAGGGAACAGATTTGTTGTCACTTCGTTTGTAAATTTGTCTTCTCTAACATTTTTATGATTTCCTGTTGTTTGTTTTACCTGTGGTTCTTTCACGTTTCACTCTTTATTCCTTTGCTGTAATAATTACAGTAAAACAAAGGCCAGGAGAATTAGGAAAAGGAATATAAACTTGGCACACGCTGTCATAGAGAGACTCATCGTCACGCTGTCATATAGAGACTACCACAAACCTGTGTCATGTGTGGATGATTTTTGTTTTTCTAGCTGTATACATAATGAATATTTGGATAAATAAATTTGATTCAAAAGTGCTGAAGTTCTATCCCCTCCTTTATGAAAACTTCTGCTCTGCAGCCAATTAAATTGTGTTGTCATTGACGGCCTGACCTTTGGAATTTTCACAACTAAACACTGCTTAAGCACAAAAATCAAGAATTTAAGAATATGACATTTTTTTCCCCTTTTTCAGGTCTAGGGCTTACAAATTTCTCATCATTTTTTTCAGACATGGTTATTGAATGCAAATGATTTCCAGTAATTTTAAACTTAATTTATTATTCTTAATTTATGTCTGGACTTAACAATTTGTCCAGATTTTGTGTGAAATACACTTTTCCCATTTTACATCATTTAAGTAATTTCTCTTGACTTTTTCTGACATATTTAGTGAACATAGCTGAATTAAAATCATTTTACGCAGAGTTTGGGACCTTATATTTTTTGCCTTTTTTCAGTAGTGGGGCTATCACAGATTTCCTGGAAATGTTAATTATATGGGTGAAGCAAACGGGTAACGCATGGCTATTGCTGACCATAACCCTAAAGGAGGCCTTAACTCTTTTCCAGCTGTCTGTTCAAACCTTGCACTGATGCTAATGTGCATCCTGTGCGCTGGTGCTAAGGTGATTCCTGTGCGCTGATGCTAATGTGCATCCTGTGCGCTGATGCTAAGGTGATTCCTGAGCGCTGATGCTAATGTGTATCCTGTGTGCTGATGCTAATGTGCATCGTGTGCGCTGATGCTAAGGTGATTCCTGTGCGCTGATGCTAATGTGATTCCTGTGCGCTGATGCTAAGGTGATTCCTGTGCGCTGATGCTAATGTGATTCCTGTGCGCTGATGCTAATCTGCATTCTGTGCGCTGATGCTAATGTGCATCCTGTGCGCTGATGCTAATGTGCACCCTGTGCGCTGATGCTAAGGTGATTCCTGTGCGCTGATGCTAATGTGCATCCTGTGCGCTGATGCTAATGTGCATCCTGTGTGCTGATGCTAATGTGCATCGTGTGCGCTGATGCTAATGTGATTCCTATGCGCTGATGTTAATGTGCATCATGTGCGCTGATGCTAATGTGCATCCTGGCCCAACTTTCAGTCCCAGGGCTATCATGGATTCCCTGGAAATGTTGAGTTTATGTTTGCAGCTAATGCTAACACCAATACTAATGTTAACTCTAAACATAATGGAGGGCCCAGCCCCTTTCCAGTGCTCCATTCAGGGTGATCTCCGTCCCAAACCTTGTCATAACACAAGCGCTTGTCCTGGCCAAGTTTTAGTCCAGGGGCTAACATCACAGATGTCCTGGATTTCCAAGATCAGGGAACCACATCAATATTTGTAATCCCTTTAAAACCACAAGAAGCAGCAGAACCAGAATGGCCACCACCCCTGCTGTAACGTTGGGCTGGTGGTCAAAAAACAATAATTGGGCAAGGGCAACAGCCAAGATTATGGAACTGTTAATGTTAGCATTAGCATAATTGTTAGCATTAGCATTTCCCGTATAACTATAAGATTATGCAACTGTTTATTAGCATTAGCAGAATCTTTAGCATTAGCACTCCCCTTATAACAATAAGAACCAGCAGATCCAGCATTACATGCTCCTTTGGTTGGGATAATTGTGCAAGGGCTACAGCCAAGATTGTCCACATTTTCAATGATTTATTCGTATTCACTTTTTCATGACTTTCAACCCATTTATCTTAGTACTAAACCATACATAATTGACCCTTCACTAAGTCCCGCCCCATTGGTTACTGTTGCTATGCCTGTCAGGCTTTGGCACCCAGCATGTCAGTATGGCATTTTCGACTATACCGGTGTAACCGGATTATACATTTCAGATGTACATTCTATACAGAGAGCCCATATCACACTGACTTTGTTCATCAGAGTGTAATGGGAAAGGGAAGAAATATGGATGCGCTGGTGACTAAACCCTTTGTTAGACACACTATTGTGTTTTTGGCTTCGGAAAAGCGAAAAATACGACACCCCCTCTAAACTTTCAAAAATATCTACTGTCGGACTCGCAGGTTCCATATGCACACCGTTTCGGCATTTTCCCTTGGCCGTTCTAGGGAGGGGCTTAGTGGAGGAACTTGACCCCAGAGCCATGTAAATCTCTAAATGGCTCTGCTTGACCCAAAATGCAGAAAGAAAAAATTCACCTATTAGAATTGCCAATGGACGGAAATGCCTTTGTATCCTAGTTATGATTGGCTAGAATCTGCTAACTAGCACTCTCCCTGGCTCTTACGCAGTACCGTTCAGTCTGATTCGTCCTGTGCTTTGCAGTGTTGCGAGGCTGATATAGATAGCAATCTATCGTTTATCGTTGTAAAAACAAATCCCAAAATGACTATGAAATTGGCGTATTGGGACATCAGAGGGGTAAGCTCGTGCATTTATGTTCAATTCGGTGTAATTCTAATGTTTTGGGGAGGAATTGTGTGCACACTTGTAGGTGGGGAGTGAAGTTGGGTGTAAGTGGTAGCGATACAAGTTCTCACCCTTTTCTGCACAGATACTTGCAAATCATCAATTAGACCATGACCAATTTATCCGAATGTATCCACATGAAATGATGAACTAGTTGAACAGTTTTGGAAATGTAGTATTGTAGACTCATTATATAGGGCAATGCATATGTTATATTTCACATATGAACGTGTCGCATACGTTTTTTTGGAGCTAATTAGAATGATTCATAAACTGTCATGATCAGTGATATTCAGCCAGCGTTTAGATTACGGTAGTAATCTAAAATTCAACCAGAAACAAAATGTGAGGTATGAATATGCATAAGTGCGCAAGTCAACTTTTAAACGATCAGATCCGCGCTACTCACAATGTGAAGCGGACTACACGCTTCTTTTCACCAAGTCGCTGTGGCCATGAAGTGGTGCTTATGTAAATGGGAACAAAGAACATAGCATAACACGCTGGAAGCGCAGCCGAGGGTAATGTGTGGAATTATGCGAGTTTGTTGAAATTAATGAAGTTATACCATTGTTTGCTCCACCCATGACTGTAAATTGCCCAATAATAGTGGGGGCCCACAGAGTTAATATAAGTTTTCTTTACACGTACTCGAAAGACTTGCTGCATAATTCTGCTACTCCAACCGTTGGCTCAGCATTGTATAAACTTTAACGTTGAAAGATTGTGTTTTATAGCTAGCCCAGCCGATACGCCTGCTGCTGGAATACACTGGAACTAAATACGAAGATAAATTCTATTCCTGCGGTGAAGGTAAGGAATTTAGGGTGAAACTTGTTAAGAGAAATTCATTTCAGAGTGAGTTCAGCTTCAAACTGGAACTACCACTGTGCATCATTGACAGTAAAATTAAGTTTCTGCCTCATCAAGGCTATCAGGTCAGAAGTATTGATCATCTGATCTCACTTAAGGAGAACTGGGTGGATTCACTGGTCTGTTTTAGCCTGTTTAGGTCATTTACAATTGACCACTACCCTCCACAGAATGCAAAAACCTACCAAGATTCTTGTTAGTTCTTGAAATAATTTAAGGTTCTCCTTGAAATGTCGGTCAGGATTCAGTATGTTCTTTTTTTCAGCATGTGACCAGTTTCAAAGCGAAGCTTAACAGCTGATCTGCATCATGTGCTGTCAGTGCAGAAATTCTCAGTGATAGCCCCGCTTTAAAGCATAAAGGCGCAACTCGATTATGAAACAACCCCTCCACTTTAGCAGGGGTTGATGTGATGTATTTCTGCCATCTTAATCATTCTCAGAGCCGTTAGACTGAAAACTCTGTGCTTTGTGTCTCTCTCTCTGTCTGAAAACTCTGTGCTTTGTGTCTGTCTCTCTCTGAAAACTCTGTGCTTTGTGTCTGTCTCTCTGAAAACTCTGCGCTTTGTGTCTGTCTGTCTCTGAAAACTCTGTGCTTTGTGTCTGTCTCTCTCTGAAAACTCTGTGCTTTGTGTCTCTCTCTCTCTGAAAACTCTGTGCTTTGTGTCTCTCTCTCTCTGAAAACTCTGTGCTTTGTGTCTCTCTCTCTCTGAAAACTCTGTGCTTTGTGTCTCTCTCTCTCTGAAAACTCTGTGCTTTGTGTCTCTCTCTCTCTGAAAACTCTGTGCTTTGTGTGTTTCAGCTCCCAATTATGACAAGAGCTGCTGGTTTGATGAAAAGCACACGCTTGGAATGGACTTTCCAAATGTAAGTCAGCAGTGATCATGAGAGATAGGGGTTGAGGTGTGATGTGGCACCTGATGGTTAACTCTGTCCCCCAGCTTCCCTACCTGGAAGACGGAGACCGTAAGATCGTCCAGAGCAACGCCATCATGAGATACATCGCTCGCAAGCACAACATGTGTGAGTGTCTGAAATCATTGACATGAGCCTGTGTGTGTGTGTGTGCGTGCGTGCGTGTGTGTGCGTGCGTGCGTGCGCGCGCCACTCAGATAAAACTGTCAGTGTCAGCTGCCCTTGCAGAAACACACACAGGCCTGATATGGCCAGTGAACTGGCCGATCTTGGTCACACCTGACTGCCATGCCCCCCATTTTCTGCAGGTGGCGAAAGCGAGGATGAGAAGATCCGAGTGGACATCTTGGAGAACCAGGCCATGGACTTCCGCAATGGCTTTGTCATGCTCTGCTACACTGACTTTGTGAGTGAAAACAGGCCCCTTTGGCTGGTCCATCTCCCAATCCTAATATTGGAAAACAGAACATAAACACACACCAAAGGATTAGCATTCACATCTACAGAACATAAACACACACCTAAGGTTTAGCATTCACATCTACAGAACATAAACACACACCTAAGGTTTAGCATTAGCAGCTCTGCATTAGCATTCCACACATGTCTTCCTCTACTGCTTGACCTGGAAAGCTGTTTGAAATGACAACGGTTTGTGTAAAATAATACGTCCTGCTATCAGTACAGAATTTGTCCATGACTTATTTCCATGTATGCGTCCTTGTTCTACTAACTGAATCCATCCTACAATATGTTATAATGTATCTTAAGTCATTTTGTGAATTTAAACCTCAAAATCCTCTTGATTGAAGTCTCCATTTTGGAAGTCTGGAAAGTTGAGAGTCTTTCCTTATAAATCACGTTTCCAGAAACCAGTTCAGTTTACTTCTTTTTTTTTTTTTTGCTTCTTTGTGAGATGCTGTGTGTTGTGTCTGTTTCAGCAGCTGGAGTGTGTTCTGTTTTGTCTGTTTCAGCAGCTGGAGTGTGTTCTGTTTTGTCTGTTTCAGCAGCTGGAGTGTGTTCTGTTTTGTCTGTTTCAGGACAAAATGAAGCCTGGGTACATGGAGAAACTCCCAGGCATGCTCAAGAAATTCTCCAGCTTCCTAGGAGACAGGAAGTGGTTTGCTGGTGAGAAGGTGCAGTGATGTTAACTTCCATATTCATGCATGTGCTGTAATTCAGCATGTACTTCCTAATACAGTAGTGCTGTCACAATATGGAAATTTTCAACTTTGATATGATCAACTTTGATCTATAATACATTGATACTACTATACATCAAAATATATAACTATAAGTGAGGAGCAACTTGCAGTTATTCATTTGACACCTTCACCAAACTGACTTACAAGTGAAAAAGGTGTGTGTGCTGTTTGGTACGAACACCTGTTGTGAGCCGGGTTCTTCGTGATGAAACTGAAAATTAAATATTTGCAAATGTAAATAAAAATTGGTGAAATGTTGGTACACAAAATACATTGTTTTGTACAGAAAAATGCCATTTTTAGCTTCTGGAGGCTAAAAACTGCAGTAGCTCTGCTATTTTTTTCCAGTACCACAAATGAACCAGATGTCCTCCAGCCATTGCATGAGTAGTGTTATGGACTGGGTGGCTGGGTATATCCTTAAGAGTAGCAATCAGGACAGTTACGCTTTACTGTTGCGATTGAAGAATTCTGAGGTAACATTTTAAAGGAGGCCATATTAATACATCAGAATGTATATGTATGAAGTTGATTATGGTCATGTAGATTACTTTGTATATTTTTAGAGGGCACACCTTTCACTGCTACCGAAATTGCCTTTCCATGTCGTAATGGGTGCCCTGCTCATGCAAACAGGTTTCATTGAATTTTTTGGCTTGTCATAGTCGTCGGTTTTAAATCCAAAGTATTTCCAGACAGCAATCCTGGCGTTCTCTTTCTGATCTGCTGTCTTGCACATTAGTAGCCAAACAGAATGTTTCATGTGATGTTCAGAGTGGTCTATGGTAGCCTATTATCAATTTGCAATCAACGGAAAGTGCAGTTTAGTGTATCAACACTGCAGAAAATATGGGTTAGGACAGTTTTGAAAATTTCAGGTTTGATACTTTCAACAGCCCTGTTATGCACTCCTTGATGTAATTGCCAGTGCGGCGTGCTGGGATTGCGGCGTGCTTGCGGCGTGCTGGGATTGCGGCGTGCTTGCGGCGTGCTGGGATTGTGGTGTGCTTGCGGCGTGCTGGGATTGTGGCGTGCTTGGATTGCGGTGTGCTGGCATTGTGGCGTGCTGGGATTGTGGCGTGCTTGCGGCGTGCTGGGATTGTGGCGTGCTTGGATTGCGGCGTGCTTGCGGTGTGCTGGGATTGCGGCGTGCTTGGATTGTGGCGTGCTTGCGGCGTGCTTGCGGCGTGCTTGGATTGTGGCGTGCTTGCGGCGTGCTTGGATTGTGGCGTGCTTGTGGCGTGCTGGGATTGTGGCGTGCTTGCGGCGTGCCTGTGGCGTGATTGTGGTGTGCTTGCGGCGTGCCTGCGGCGTGCTTGCGGTGTGCTGGGATTGTGGCGTGCTTGCGGCGTGCTGGGATTGTGGCGTGCTTGCGGCGTGCTTGCGGTGTGCTGGGATTGTGGCGTGCTTGCGGTGTGCTTGGATTTGGCGTGTGTGTGCTTGGATTGCGGCGTGCTTGGATTGCGGCGTGCTGAGATTGTGGCGTGCTTGGATTGCGGCGTGCTTGCGGTGTGCTTGGATTGTGGCGTGCTTGTGGCGTGCTTGCGGTGTGCTTGGATTGCGGCGTGCTTGTGGCGTGCTTGCGGTGTGCTTGGATTGTGGCGTGCTTGGATTGTGGCATGCTGAGATTGTGGCGTGCCTGCGGTGTGCTTGTGGCGTGCTGGGATTGTGGCGTGCTTGCGGCGTGCCTGCGGCGTGATTGTGGTGTGCTTGCGGCGTGCTTGCGGTGTGCTGGGTGTTGTGGCGTGCTTGCGGCGTGCTTGCGGCGTGTTGGGATTGTGGCGTGCTTGCGGCGTGCTTGCGGTGTGCTGGGATTGTGGCGTGCTTGTGGCGTGCTTGCGGTGTGCTTGGATTGCGCCGTGCTGAGATTGTGGCGTGCTTGGATTGCGGCGTGCTTGCGGCGTGCTTGGATTGTGGCGTGCTTGTGGCGTGCTGAGATTGTGGCGTGCCTGCGGCGTGCTTGTGGCGTGCTGGGATTGTGGCGTGCTTGCGGCGTGCTTGCGGCGTGCTGGGATTGTGGCGTGCTGGGATTGTGGCGTGCTTGCGGCGTGCTTGCGGTGTGCTGGGATTGTGGCGTGCTTGCGGCGTGCTTGGATTGCGGCGTGCTTGCGGCGTGCTGAGATTGTGGCGTGCCTGCGGCGTGCTTGGATTGCGGCGTGCTTGTGGCGTGCTGGGATTGTGGCGTGCTTGCGGCGTGCTGGGATTGTGGCGTGCTTGCAGCGTGCTTGCGGCGTGCTTGCGGTGTGCTGGGTTGGCAGTGCATTGCTAGTGAGGTGTGTGACACATTGTGCCCTCCTACTGCAGATCACCTTTGTGGACTTCATCATGTATGAGCTGCTGGACCAGCACCGCATGTTCGACCCAAAGTGCCTGGATGACTTCAAAAACCTCAGAGACTTTCTGGATCACTTTGAGGTGATTACCTGGTGAACCTTCCTGCTTCTGGAGAATAACTTGTGCCAGTTCTTGGCAGTGTGGGTTTGTTAATGTACTGCAGGGTAGTGCATGTCTGGGTTAGAGGTGCAGCATGACTGGCAATGTGCACTGTACTAAGCATGCCCATGCTGGCAGTGTCAATGTGCACTGCACTAAGCATGCCCATGCTGGCAGTGTCAATGTGCACTGCACTAAGCATGCCCATGCTGGCAGTGTCAATGTGCACTGCACTAAGCATGCCCATGCTGGCAGTGTCAATGTGCACTGTACTAAGCATGCCCATGCTGGCAGTGTCAATGTGCACTGCACTAAGCATGCCCATGCTGGCAGTGTCAATGTGCACTGCACTAAGCATGCCCATGCTGGCAGTGTCAATGTGCACTGCACTAAGCATGCCCATGCTGGCAGTGTCAATGTGCACTGCACTAAGCATGGCCATGCTGGCAGTGTCAATGTGCACTGCACTAAGCATGCCCATGCTGGCAGTGTCAATGTGCACTGCACTAAGCATGCCCATGCTGGCAGTGTCAATGTGCACTGCACTAAGCATGCCCATGCTGGCAGTGTCAATGTGCACTGCACTAAGCATGCCCATACTGGCAGTGTCAATGTGCACTGTACTAAGCATGCCCATGCTGGCAGTGTCAATGTGCACTGTACTAAGCATGCCCATGCTGGCAGTGTCAATGTGCACTGCACTAAGCATGCCCATGCTGGCAGTGTTTGCCAAACACAGACAGTGAGTTGCTTTCCTGCTGATACTTCCTCCTTGGGGGTGAAAGCTACGTTGCGTTTAAGTTCTCTTCCCCTTTGTCTGGTCAGGGACTGGAGAAGATCGCAGCATACATGAAGTCCAAGAATTTCATGAAAACTCCTGTGAACAACAAGATGGCGAAGTGGGGAAACAAAAAAGAGTAAAGAGGAAGTGGCAGAGAAGAGGAGTGTTTTTAGCATCTTTACAATCAGACCCAAAACTATCACAGGGTACTAATGCTCCTCTTTACATCCAGAAAATGTGGCCTTAAAGATAATGTGGTGTTACAAAATGTAGGTATCCACAAAGTACTTCCTATCATGTAGCATTCATGTTGTTGGCACCCTGTTCCCAGAGGCCCCTGCAGCTGGTGGCACAGGGTTCTGACTGACTGAGCTTTGGTACAGGGTTGCTTTCAGGCAGTAATCACCATGCACTTAATTAGTTCAGTTTTCATTTAACTTAATTTTGGTATTGAGATCTGATAGTAAAACCTGGGAATGTTGAGTAATGTTTGCAAAAGTTGTTTTGGTTTAATAAAAAGATGTTTAAAGCATTTGAATAGCCTTATTGAGTTCACAGCATCATTGTTGATAAACAGCCTGATTTAATACAGGTTGTACTGTTACTGATAGTATCCATTTGATCTGTTGGCTTTAAACCATTACGAAAAGTCTTCACAATGTTAATGTAACACTGGGTAGCTGGACATTCTGGTGGATTTTGTGCAGTTACCTCATAAAGTGTGTTCTACTGGTGAATGAACATTGCTGGCAATACACGGTGCTTTTTATTGCTGGATAAAAAATTAGGTATTGTCTAATGCTAAAGTGTACTTCAAAGTTATAATGGGATCCTATATTACGTTATCGCAGCTGAAAAGGATATGATGGCTCAGATGTGGGTGTGATGCAGGCCTCAGTCTGACCGGGCCACATGTATTTTGGAAACTGCTTCCGACTAAGTAGATGGATATGACAAAACTCAAGACATTTTATCTGTGATTTTATTGGTCCATTATAAATGATGTATTGCAGTCTCACAATGCAGGGTCCAGAGAAATTATGTATTTGTATCGCAGTAACTGTATTTTGTTGTACTATTTTAACTTTGTAATGCTGACCACTCATTCTCAAGTTCATTTAAAAATCAGGCTTGCAATGCTTTTATTGCAGAAGACATTTCTGATCAGGCTTAAAGCTCAATGAAGATGATCTTCAGTCCCCTCTGTGGCACGGCCTCATTCAGCCTTTTGATTCTGTTTCCACTTGCCTCAACAATGAACATACTTCCCTGTTTCCTACAATAAATACCTAAATTACACATGTAGGGACTAGTAGGTTGTGACAAGTGTCAATTGTTTTTAGTTGAAGCCTTTCATTGATTTGGTTCCACCTTCTGCTTTTCCTTCAGTGCTTCAGGTCTGATGGAGAAGGGCCCAGTTGTCAGTGCCAGCCTCTCCCCCTCTTGCTGTTTTGTCTAACGGCCATTGTACTGGGCATGGTCACTCTCACTGGCTAGCTGCAGAGAAAAAGAGAAAGGTGCTAGTTGGCACTCTGGATGGTACTGAACAGTACTCTCCAAAGAATATTCCCTGTCTGAAGTTTTTGCGAAGTTTGGGGTTACTGTTTGTGGAATTAGAGTCCTTTAGTCTGATTGGTAGAGAGAGAGACAGAGAGAATGAGTGTGTGAGAGACTTTTAATGAGTGCATGTGTGTGTGTGTGATAGAGAGTGTATGAGTGTATGTGTGTGTATGAAAGTGTTTTGTGTGTTTGAAAGTGAGTGTGTGTGTCTGTGTGTGCCTGTCTGTGTGTGTGTGAGAGAGTATGACTTTTGAGGGAGTGTGACTGCATGTGGGACAATGCACAGACTAACTGTAGGTTTATTTAGCTCTGCTTTTGCTGTCTGGTGTGTTTATTGTTAGGCCTGTCAGAATTAATATTAATAATTTGTGTTTTTATTAAATATTCATAAAATAATATTAATAGTTTAATGCATTTAACTTATTACCAGAATTAATCATTATGATGTTGCAAACATGCTATGGCTATGGACATCTACAACAGCCTTTCTCAAACTCCTATGTCCTGGGGCCCAGTCATGTCAGACTTTGGGGTTACAAAGCCCCATACATGGGGGCTTTGGGGGGGAAGCTATCGCTGGAAATGAAACCAAATGTATATATTGAGTCGTACTTACAAGTAAATGGGCGATGGTTTTTGCCTCTGGTTCTTCGTTTAAATTAGCATCGTTTGATGCTGCTTGTTTCCTAAAAAGGGCATCTAGCCTTGCTTGCTTGGGACATGCCATGATTAAACTCTCGTAGCAGTCTTTAAATAATGCACTTTCCTGTATTTCGCCGACCTGTATGCGCTCCTTGCACGTCGCTTTGAAGAAAATCGTTTGCAAAATGAATAAATGTAAACGTAAACGACAGCTCCAGCGATTGGGTGAGTTCTGAAAGGACTGGGGGAACACGGGGTGCGGGTTCTCGCGGGCGGGAACGCTTAACGTTCTAGAATCTTCATAAAATGTTTCTATTCGATGTTGAGTGAGGGGGCGGGGCCTGGAGAGCGACAGAAGCGCCGAGCGTACTGTGACTGGCGCAGCTGCAGGGCTCTGCGGACCGGCAGTTTCCTGGTCGCACGCAGCCCATAGAAACGCTGATCTACACTTTGTTAGCTGAGATGGAGAAGGGACTTCTAGTTGGAAAGTTTCATTTTGGAAAGTTGCCTTTTTGTGACCTTGATGGTTTTGAAAGGCAGATCTACCAGCCAGGAAGCCAAAATATGCCTGTTGTTGTACACATTGCAGTTTTTGTATCATCAACCAAAGAACCAATCCTTTCCCAAAATATGGATGATTGACAGTTTCTCTGCAGCGCTGTTTTGTAAGATCCGCCCTCCTACCTCCGGCAACAGTCCCTCTCTGATTGGCTTCGTGTGGCGCTACGATTCACTGAAAACACTGCTTTCTGTGGTAAATTTACAAGACAAGTGAAGCACAGCAAAGGTAGCTGAACTGAGCTGTTTGCCAGTCGCATAAACCTAAGTCTTAAGGGGCATCATTTGTCAAACAGTTGAATATATACATTAATGATTGTAGTAATACTGAATATGAAATATAATTTATTCAAAACAAAAGCATATTGTGTATTGACTGGCCATTTGCTGAATGTTCACTCTGCACTGAGTGTGGAGTTTCATTAACGTTGCAGTAGAGCTGCACGTGGACAGGAGGACTGACAGTACGATATAACTGATTTTACGGGAGTGTTACTTCTGTGTTCACAATTAAAAAGATGCTACTTTACAGCAGTATTTCATTTGGTATACTTGTTTTTGAGCTAATTACATTACGTTGATGGTTGAGTTCTCGATTTAAATGACTTTGATTGTAAAATAAATATTCTTATAAAATACGGAAGTGTGATTAATCGCAATTAATTAGGGATAATCAATGTATGTATGCTGTGTTCTTCCGCATGCTAATATGTATGGAAGTTCCTAAGGGGAAAATTAAGTTGTTCAGTTGGTTGGGCAGGCGGTCAGTGGCAGACTCACAGCCAGGGCGGATTTGACAGCCTGCAGCTGGAAGAAGACTCTGGCTCCCTCTTCTGGACAGACAGTGCGCAACTCATCCCGCGTCATACCCAGGATCAACCCGCCATTCAGCACACCTAACGTCCGAATCGTCCTGCACTCACACACAAGAGTTATCAGAATAACACGCACACAAACACATGTCTCTTGATGCATTATATATATTTATATATACACACACACGTCTCCTTTGATATATTATACACACGTCTCTCTTTGTGTCATACATTTTGGAGAAGCCCTTGTACTCCAGCCAGGCCTTCACCTCATCGGGGCGGGACATTTTGTTGAGCATTGGGGGTCCGCGGAGGTCCTGCTGGGGGAAGAGAGGTGAGAGGAACATGATAACCCCATACTGCCTTAGGACAGACACACTGCTAACCCCATACTGCTGTAGGACAGACACACTGCTAACCCCATTCTGGTGTAGGACAGACACACTGCTAACCCCATACTGCTGTAGGACAGACACACTGCTAACTCCATTCTGGTGTAGGACACACAGCTAACCCCATTCTGGTGTAGGACACACTGCTAACCCCATACTGCTGTAGGACAGACACACTGCTAACCCCATTCTGCTGTAGGACAGACACACTGCTAACCCCATACTGCTGTAGGACAGACACACTGCTAACACCATTCTGGTGTAGGACACACTGCTAACCCCATTCTGGTGTAGGACACACTGCTAACCCCATACTGCTGTAGGACAGACACACTGCTAACCCCATACTGCTGTAGGACACACTGCTAACCCCATACTGCTGTAGGACAGACATGCTGCTAACCCCATTCTGGTGTAGGACACACTGCTAACCCCATACTGCTGTAGGACAGACACACTGCTAACCCCATTCTGGTGTAGGACACACTGCTAACCCCATACTGGTGTAGGACACACTGCTAACCCCATACTGCTGTAGGACACACTGCTAACCCCATACTGCTGTAGGACACACTGCTAACCAGACACACTGCTAACCCCATACTGCTGTAGGACAGACACACTGCTAACCCCATTCTGGTGTAGGACACACTGCTAATCCCATACTGCTGTAGGACACACTGCTAACCCCATACTGCTGTAGGACAGACACACTGCTAACCCCATTCTGGTGTAGGACACACTGCTAACCCCATTCTGGTGTAGGACACACTGCTAACCCCATACTTCTGTAGGACAGACACACTGCTAACCCCATACAGCTGTAGGACAGACACACTGCTAACCCCATTCTGGTGTAGGACACACTGCTAATCCCATACTGCTGTAGGACAGACATGCTGCTAATCCCATACTGCTGTAGGACAGACACACTGCTAACCCCATACAGCTGTAGGACAGACACACTGCTAACCCCATTCTGCTGTAGGACACACTGCTAACTCCATACTGCTGTAGGACAGACACGCTGCTAACCCCATTCTGGTGTAGGACACACTGCTAACCCCATACTGCTGTAGGACAGACACACTGCTAACCCCATTCTGGTGTAGGACACACTGCTAACCCCATACTGCTGTAGGACAGACACACTGCTAACCCCATACTGCTGTAGGACAGACTCACTGCTAACCCCATACTGGTGTAGGACACACTGCTAACCCCATACTGCTGTAGGACACACTGCTAACCCCATACTGCTGTAGGACAGACACACTGCTAACCCCATACTGCTGTAGGACAGACACACTGCTAACCCCATTCTGGTGTAGGACACACTGCTAATCCCATACTGCTGTAGGACAGACATGCTGCTAATCCCATACTGCTGTAGGACAGACACCCTGCTAACCCCATACTGCTGTAGGACACACTGCTAACCCCATTCTGGTGTAGGACACACTGCTAACCCCATACTGCTGTAGGACAGACACACTGCTAACCCCATACTGGTGTAGGACAGACACACTGCTAACCCCATACTGCTGTAGGACAGACACACTGCCAACCCCATACTGCTGTAGGACACACTGCTAACCCCATTCTGGTGTAGGACACACTGCTAACCCCATACTGCTGTAGGACAGACACACTGCTAACCCCATACTGCTGTAGGACAGACACACTGCTAACCCCATACTGCTGTAGGACAGACACACTGCTAACCCCATACTGCTGTAGGACACACTGCTAACCCCATTCTGGTGTAGGACACACTGCTAACCCCATACTGCTGTAGGACAGACACACTGCTAACCCCATACTGCTGTAGGACAGACACACTGCTAACCCCATACTGCTGTAGGACAGACACACTGCCAACCCCATACTGCTGTAGGACACACTGCTAACCCCATTCTGGTGTAGGACACACTGCTAACCCCATACTGCTGTAGGACAGACACACTGCTAACCCCATACTGCTGTAGGACAGACACACTGCTAACCCCATACTGCTGTAGGACAGACACACTGCTAACCCCATACTGCTGTAGGACAGACACACTGCTAACCTTGTACTGCTGTTGGACACACATATTGCTAACCCCGTACTGCTGTAGGACACACTGCTAACCCCATACTGCTCACCTGTGGTGGCTGTGTAGGTCGTCCCCCATCCACAGACTCCAGAACATTCTGGGGGACATACCCCTCCTCTTTCCTGCTGTTCCGCACCTTCCACCATTGCCTGGACTGATCCAGGACCTATAAACACATACACACACATCAACATTATGTACTTGCATGTGCACATACAGATATATATACATACATAAAATACTGGGTTTGGGAGCCCAAACCAACAGTGACAGTATATTGATGTATCTGCTGAAGTTACCATGAAGGCTGTAAGCTGCAGGCTCTATTAGCTGTTAGCTGTAGGCTCTATTAGCTGTTAGCTGCAGGCTCTATTAGCTGTTAGCTGTAGGCTCTATTAGCTGTTAGCTGCAGGCTCTATTAGCTGTTAGCTGTAGGCTCTATTAGCTGTTAGCTGCAGGCTCTATTAGCTGTTAGCTGTAGGC
>JAFBMS010002583.1:0-26983 GCA_019788955.1 Albula glossodonta
GGGGAGGTTTTCTTCCCGCCAAACAATAACAGTTTTTCTAAGGAGGCAAAGAGCCGAATTACTGCCGCCCTGCTGGGCACCAGACAAACAGCCAGTGCGTAGGTTTCTCCCCTGGCGGGACCTCCGTCTCTTCAGCTTTAAACTCAGCCATCAGAACGTATCACTGCTCACAGAGTTACATTACTGCTTTATTACTGTATAATATGCTAAACTACTGCTACATTACTGCACATGGAGCTATATTACTGCTACATTACAGCATAAAGAGCTATATTGCTGCTATATTACAGAACCAAAGCTATACTGCTGCTACATGAGAGCACACAGGGCTAAATTACTGCTTTATTACTGCATAATGTGCTACATTACTACAACTGCTATATTACTGCACACAGAGCTATACTACTGCTATATTACTGCACACAGAGCTATACTACTGCTATATTACTGCACACAGAGCTATACTACTGCTATATTACTGCACACAGTGCTATACTACTGCTATATTACTGCACACAGAGCTATACTACTGCTATATAACTGCATACAGAGCTATACTACTGCTATATTACTGCACACAGTGCTATACTACTGCTATATTACTGCACACAGAGCTATACAGCTGCTACATTACTGCACACAGAGCTTTGCTATGACTAAAGTACTGAACACAAAGCTATGTTATTGCACATATAGCTAAAGAACTGCTATATCACTGTGCAATGAGCAATACTACTGCACATTGTGCTATATTACTGAACACTGAGAGATTATTATGCATTGCTATGTTCCTGCTATATAGTAATTTGATTGTCCATTGCTTTACCATCAGTACGTTACACCAGCTGGGGCTGCAGGCCCAATGCCTCCTAAATAGCAGAGCCATCCTTTATCGCTCTTGCTCTTAAAACACCTGCAGAGCCTGCTGTTGTTACTAGACTTCTTCATTTTCCCAGATGACTTACTTTTGGACTTTGTAAATAGCAGAAATGGAAGAGAGTGTTCTTGTAAAGATTGAGACATGTAGTTTTTATGTTCCTCTTGATATCTGGGAATATATATCTGCCAGGACTGTGACCTGAGTATGTGTGTTTTCTGTTGTTTCCAGTTCTGTTTGATTGTCTTCATATGTTTTCGCCAGTCCATGTGCTTTTGTTTTCATTGCCCTTCCTTGTCTGCCCTACCTCCTGCCTTGTTACTTGATTGCCGATCTGTTTCACCTGTCTCTCAGTTCACCTGTGTCTCGTTTCCTTGTTAGCCTGTGTATGTATACCCTGCCTTGTCTTCAGTTTGTTGCAAGTGCATCACTGTTGCTTTGTTCTCAATTATGCTACAAGCCTTTTTCCTGTTCTGACCTGCCTGTTTTGACTTTTCTCTGTTTATCTGTTTTACTGATTTTTGGGTACTGTTTTCACTCTGATCGCTGTGTGTCTGCCTGGTTATGACTTTGTCTGTTTCTTTACCTTGTTTTTTGGATTGTGGTTTTGTGCTGTTCTCTGTGACTTCCTGGTTTTGACCTGTGCCTGCCTTTCTGACTACGTTTCTGATTTTTGGACTTGCATTTTGGCTTTAATAAACTTTGGTTTATTTCACTCCTGTCTGTGCCTGAGTCTATACTGCACCCTTACCCAAATCCAGGCCCTGACATACAATGCTTACCAACACCTTCTTAAATAAAAAATACATCTGGTCTGGCTACTGCGCATTTAAATATCGAAAGTCTCACTGCTAAAAGATGATGAAGATCTGGGTGGGATAAACCGATGCTGATATAATTGTCTTATCTGAAATATGGTTGAGTAATTCTATTTTAGACAAAGAATTTTTCATCCAAGGCTATAATTTCGTGCAGACCGACCTCAAATGGGGGGTTGTGTAGCTATTTATTTGAAATCAAAGTGTCATGCAAAAGGTTTATTATCTGAATCTGTGTATAAACAATTTAAATTGCTTGCTTTGGGTATCGAAGTATCTAAAGGTTGTCATTTGACTGTAGTTTGCTATTATAGGCCTCCATCGGCCTTGGCTGAGACATTAACGTGACTGTCTAATCTATTAGCAAAACAATAAAATATAATGAAATTTTTATCATAGGCGATTTAAACTGGGATTGGTTAAAGCCTATTTCATATGATTTTAAGACTTATTGCAATATTATGAATTTAACTGGATTGATTAGTAGACCAACTAGGTCAAACTTCTGGTGCCCTGAGAAGTCAAACCTCATTGATCTGATTTTAACAAATGTCCCACATAAATATATTGCCACTGGTATTTTTCCTAATAATATAAGTGATCGCTGTGTTATTTTCAAAACAAACCCCCCCTTTTATTAAACAACGTTGTTTTAAACATTTTAGCGAGCAAAGGTTCTTACATGATGATTTTCCTTTGTGATTGGAATAGGATAGCTTTAATACCTGATGCTGAAACAGCCTGGAGATTTTACAAAATAATTTTCTGAAGATTGCAAACCAACATGCCCCACTAAGAGAATGCAAAGTTAAGGTCAGAAAAAACCTTGGTTTTCAAAGGAACTTTCCAATCTCACTCACGAGAGAAACCAGGTTGAGGCTAATGCTAGGAGATCTAACTCTACATCTGATTGGACCAAATTTAAATATCTTAGAAACAGATGTACCTCTTTTATCAAAAAGACAAAATCAGAATATTATTTGACTGTCACTATGGAAAATCTTAACAATCTTTTCAAACTGTGGAAGGCAATTAAGTCATTATATGCAAACTGCACTTATAACCTATCTGTATCTGTGGTCAATGGCACAGAGACAATCTCAGACAAATATGAGATGCTGAATTATTTTAATGAACATTTTGTCTCATCTGGTCTCCTGTTCCAAACAGTGTCAAATCAAATCACTGATGATGAAAGTACACCTGAACATTTTAAGGGAAATGGACAGCATTTTAGTTTTTCCATCCTTTTCTGTTAGTGAGGTACATACAGCTCTTAAGGTAGAGATTCTACAAAATCTACAGGATCTGATAACTTAGACACTTATCTTCTATGGCGTGCTGCTGATCTTATTGCTGAACCCATAACTGATCTTTTTAATGTTGCTCTTGAGCATAATGTTATCTCTAAAGTATGGAAATCCCACTGTTAAAGGGAGGTGAACCAACAAATGTAAATAAATACAGGCCTATTTTAAAGCTTTCTGATTTGGCAAAAATTTTGGAAACCCGTGTGAGTAATCAGCTGAAAGAGTATTTATATGACAATTACTTGCTATCTAAATTTCAATCAGGTTTTAGGAAGCAGCACAGTACCACTACTGCTGCAATGAAAGTTATGAGTGACATTGTTGAAGCTTTAGACAAGAAACAGCACGGTGTCTCTCTTTATAGATTTAGCCAAAGCATTTGATACAATTGATCACAATGTTATGACACAAACATTATTAAATATAGGTTTTGCAGATCAAACTGTGAGATGGTTTAACAATTACCTCTCTGATAGGACCAGGGGTGAAAGTAAGCCGGTACGGTTCGCTACTGCGTACCACCAAAAGATTACAACCGGAGATTTCACTCTGCAGTACGTGAGTGCGCATGCGTGTCTACTTCCGAAAGTACCAGCAAATAGTACTGGCAAGAATTTAAAACTACTTTCACCCCTGGATAGGACTCAGTATATTCAGCCTGAAGGCAAGATTTTAAACTCATTCCCCATCCTAAATGGTGTCCCCCAGGGCTCAGTCCTTGGCCCTCTTTTATTTACTATATATATAAATAATGTTGGAAGAAATGTTTGAAAGGCTCATTTTCATTTTTATGCAGATGATACAGTGCTTTATCGTTGTGCTCCTAACTTTACTGAGCCTTTTGAGAATCTGCAGAGGTAAGGCTCATACTGAATGTGGAAAAAACTAAACTGATGGTGTTCACAAAGTCTATAAAATGTATATCCGTACCCTCTATAGTAACAAAGCAAGGCAAATGTATAAATCAAGTATTATGCTATAAATACTTGGGTTTTCTGATTGATGACTGCCTTACTTTCAAACCTCACATTGAATACCTGGTGAAAAAAGCTTGGATTTTACTTTAGAAACAAATATTGTATTTCTTTTGAAGCTAGAAAGAGTCTTGTGTCTGCTATGTTTCTCTCTCTATTAGATTATGGGGACATAGTATATATGATTGCCCCTGCCTCTTCACTGCAGTTGCTTGATACAGTTTACCATGGAGTGCTAAAATTTATCTCAAAGTCTTAAGTCCTCACCCATCACTGAATCCTGTAAGAAAGCTGGTTGGCCTTGCCTAGCTAGTTGCAGATTGGCTCATTGTTACATTTTTGTTTATAAAGCTATATTAGGGAAGCCCCCTTGTTATCTGTGTATGAACATTATGCATCAAAGTAACAATAACTACTGCTTACATTCATTGGATTGTATTTTATTATCTGTGCCAAAGGTCTATACAGAGGTCAGGCTTTCAAATTCTCTGCTCCTGTTTCTTGGAAAGAGTTCCAAAAATGTTTTAGATTAAAGGAGCTTATCACTTTAAAAAAATGTAAAGCTGTGGTCAAAGATCTGGAATTAAATTGAGGACTGGCATTGTGCTTTTCGATTGATGTACAACTTAGTTTTATCTGGGTTTCTCCTTTAAGTTTCAGTGTATAAATGTGTTATATTTGTCAATTATATTTTTTATGTGAATCTTTGTCTGTAACGGGTATTTCAGCTGCTTTTCTTGGCCAGGTCTCTCTTGCAAAAGAGATTTCATGAGCGTCTGTAATGTTATGTAGGGTACGTTTCTGTGAACTTGGACAAGCAGATTCTGCTAATGACACCGCGCAAGTTTAGCGGGTTTAACAGCAGAATGACCCTGAGAGGCCCTTTAAAAGCACATGGCATCCATTCCTTCCATAAGCATGGCCATTACCGGTTTTCCACTTCACAGGGGAAGAAAAGGGGTCAAGGCGAATGACCCTCTCGGACCTCCCGTGTGGCTTAAGCTGGCCAGGAGTCCCCCTCACGCCTGGTTGCACAGGCTGATGGGTGGAGAAGAGATGTTACACCATACTGTGCTGTGAACTTGCTATTCATACTCGGTCATGTGTAACCAAAGCGTTCCTTTGTAAAAACCATTGAACGGCATTAGGGAGTACTAATGTGGGGGTTGTCAAAGGTTGATCTTACCTGGTGAGACAGAACGGAATTAAGGACAAGGTCAACGATGGAGATTGGGTCTCCCCACTAGGGAAACCTAGTGATGTGACTGGTCCCCCATAACCACATCTTTTCTGCACTCCTTTTCCGCGCTCCTTTCTGCTGGATTCCCATGATTCCAGACTGTATAGAAGCTCAGCCGTTTTCAGATTGCATTTGCAAAATGTTCAGCTTCCAATCCCCTCGCGCGGTTCCCCGCCTAATGCTCCGCCCACCCCACCCCCGCCAGCCTCACCTTTATCCTGCCTAATGGTGGGGTACTCTGACAACCTCCCACAGTAACTGAAAATAACAAGCTCCATCGAGCCAAATTAGGGCCCACCAATGTGACCGTAAATAAAACCAATAGAGGCGGTCATGGAGGATTTAAACGTCTACATCATACGAAATATGCCTTGAGTTTAAGTGTGCCGAACAAATCTGAGATGATCTGTTTAAACGAGCCCAGTGACGTTCTCACACTTAGACAACTATATCAACAGCACTATGACAGATTTTTTAATTGGTCGCTCATGCAAGAGCTAACATCGATGCCCAGACAGACGTTCACTCAGCAAGTCCTTTTTAAAGGACGGAAACATAAAATCCACGCATTCCATGGAGGAAGCAGAGGCAGTCTTACTAAATAAGAGGCTGTCCTTTTACATTACAAATTGAAAATCACATAGTAATTGGAGATTAATAACAAGAAAAACCTGTCAGAATCTCCAAACCTTAAATATAAGAGTATACTGGCACAGCATATTTTAACGCCCCTGTGACAGAAGACTTGCACGTAATTAGTACTATAATTTTTGGCACCTTTATCCAGAACACACTATGGGCTGCGATGTCAACGCTGATTAGCACCACTAGCACATGGAAACATTTCTAAATCAAGATTTGCCCTTGCCTTTTTCGTTCTTAATCTACCTAATTTGGATAGACTGTTTTGCCAATTTGAAGTCACCCTTTTAACTGAATTCAGGGACCGCAGTCTATACAGTACCAAAGTCTTTAAACCTACCTGGTTAGCAAATAGAATTAACCAAAGAACAAAGAAAAACAGACATCCCTCCATTTAGCCCAAGCATTGATAGCAAGGGTATTTCGATACAGCAAAGTATAAAGTTTTGAAAACTAGTATTTGTAACTCAGAGGTTGCTAGTTCAAATAAAATACCCATATGGTTCTATGCCTCTACATCAGCTTTTTCGACAGTGTTTTTGCCCCGAGTACACACATTGTGAAGGCTAACTTGACTCATCTTGACATTCTAAACTATATACAGTATCATATCTTTTGAAAAGTGAAAATTGTATTGCACAATGATCTAAGTCTGATGACAAGCACAACTATTGCGACTGTAAATTTAGCCTAACTTTTCCAACTTTCTCCCATAACGATTTCCCATGTGCCATGATGTAAATTATGCATATATCACTGATTCGAGTAAACTCAGTAAGTCACCTCTCTCTCTCTGCTTTCATTTTATGACCGTTTCTTTGTGCAAAATCAGGAAGCGTGCTGGCTGGAGTGGGCTTTCACCATTTTGTGCACGTGAGTGAGTAAGATCAGGTGACACAGCAAGAGCCAGGAAGACCTGTGTCCAGCGTGCCCACACTTACTGTTTGTTGTGCCTGTTATGGCAGGGCCTAGTGGTCTAGTGGTCTAAACCGCGGGCTTAAATCCCTGGCTAAGGTCGTAGTAATTGGCCCCAGGGGACCAGGCCGAGAACCTCACATCCCTTGAGCCGATAATCCGCCTTGTCTCCAGGCAGGACATCTTTCCTAGAGTCACAGGAGACAGGAAGTGAACGATAAAAACACAAATCGATCACGTGATTTACAGCTGTTAAACTGAAGCATTGGAGGAAAATCATAACACATAAAAAATTCAATTACATGCATCTATTCTCTTCAAAGGCATTTGGAATTCAATCAAAACAGACTTTAGCCTCTTTAAGGGTAAGTCTCTTTTAGTATTTGCGATTGTCAAAAATGAGAAGAACACATTCCCAAGGAAATAAACTACGACATACAATTTGCAAAAATGACATCCTAGAAGTGCTAAGAAAATAAAGTCTGATTCGATTGAATTCCACATAGCCTTAAAGTGCTTTTAATTGAATGTCGCCCATGTGGTCTGGTTCTGGACCCCACCCTCGCAGAGAGCCAGTGTCTTCTCCCGCAAAAACCGGGAACCTCTTTCCATTAAAGCTCAAATGAAGCGCGCCAATCAGCCCAGGGGATACATACAGTTAAATGGCTCTTTGCTTGCGCTTGAAGAGGACGGGATGAGCACAGTAAATATGGAGCAGGGCTATACATTGCGCTCAGTCATCAGTCCTTGTTTACCCCCCGAGCGAGAGAGAGCGTCTGAGGAGCTCTTCATCTGAAAGGACACAGAATCGTTTATCCAGCAAAGCAGAGAATGCAGGAAATTTTACCCTGGAGTGACTTTTCTCCCTGTAACCTTAAAACAGGGCTAACGCAGCACTGAAAGAGGAATCAGGTTTCTGAAAATGGGTGGAGCTACCACAGGCTACCGGTTACTCACTAATTTGACCCAATCACGGTGTTTGGTCTTAAACAGTAAAACCTTTTTTGACAGGAGAAAACAACATATCTGCGGTGATGCACAGTGGACAGCCAAGTGGACAGCGGAACAAGGGTTGACTTCTTTTTTGGCTGTTTCGGTTTCTCGCAGCCTCATTACCATCCACTATGTTAGTCGGTCATAGCGTACACAAAGTTAGCACACACTGTGCCAGCGTTAAAAAAAGGATGACATAGAGACGCATTCAAATGCAAGAGGTCGTACCTGAGGCATGAAAAGTTTGTTCCGAGGGAGGCATCATAAGACAGATGACCTACACATTTGATTCTAACAGCTTTATTGAACATGAGTTCAAATCGACCAAAAACTAGCATGCTAAATATTGAGGGCCAATTCTATACCTGCATTTGTATTATTGTGCATTTCCATAGTGCAAGTTCTCTTTCTGTGATGGGTTACATGGAAAGTCAACTTAAGCGCGTGTCTGGACTCAGTCTTTATAACAGTTGCTGATAATCATGATACCCAAATTTGTTTTAAACCTTTTTAGCCTTTTCTGGTCATTTATACTAGTTATAGTGAAAGCCTTATAACTTTGTCAATACACATTGTAGAGACATGGCTCGACATGGTTCATGGCTTGTTCTGAAATAAACAAATGTGCCATAAAGACTTAAAATTTATGAAACATCTCATATCATCCAAGTCAGCTAGGGGGGAAATTACAATACAGAGTTTATTCCCCACATGTCTCCCATCTCCGAAACAATTTGGAGCAGATAACTTCAAGCTATCATATTCCACAAGGGCTTTTACCAAGATAGGGCATCCTCTGAACCACTTTTTTGTACTCCAAGGCACAAAATAACTTCTTTCTTCTCCAATATGTCATATTTCAATGTTGAAGAGCCTGTTTACTCGCAGGCATAATCTTGGTTTAAAGGTCTTCCACTGCTAGCTCAGTTCGCTTCAGGGATTCTCACTTCTGCCTCTCACACATAGATGGCTTGCACAGATCTAAAGGAACACCCTAACCCCATATATCTGTTCTTCAGCAGAGTCTGCTCTGATTCGTCAAATAGGTTGATTGACTGTTGAGTAAATCTATAACGAGAGAGATAATGAAACAAAAAGGATGGTCTTAGACCCATTTCGTAGAACTATTGTTGTTCCTTTGACATGCTGGTCATTTTACAGGGGAAATTGTCATCAAATGAAGAGAAAATCTCAGGAGAAGTAAGCTAACAAATAGCCCTTGTATTTTAAGCAGAGATATCATGAATCACAGCCATATTTATACCCATAATCATGCAATGAAGTTTCATATACTGTACAGAATGGAATTGGATGCTCTGCAAGTACATTAAGTGAGCACACTTAAAAAATTATTATAAAATATTTGTGGGACATCGAAACGGTGGGCTACATTTTGAAAGAAGAATAAACGAGACACATCGACATCATAATTATTTTTAAAAATGATGAGGTCAAGGGTGTAGAAATGACTAGGAGGTGGGGGGAGTGTGTCTTCTTTTTATTGCTCTGAAATAAAGAAACCGCACATAAGGTTAAATGCAGTGTTGTTAGCTGCAGACGAGTCTACTGCTGGCTGTGAGTGCAGAATTTTAACTGGATTTTCAAGTATACCTTTGTATGTTCTGGATGAGTTCCAAACCCAGGTTCACAGGTCACCGGCACCATGACCACTAGGCGCCAGGGTAAAAATTATATTAAAGCAAAAGTCTATTTTCTAAAATAAACCTTTTTCTAAAAAATATATCCGAGTAAGAAAATGTAATTTATTACATTTTATGAGCGGCAAAAATAGCATATTACTAGTTTTTGTTCATTTGGCATGGGCTATTAGCTCCTTTTTAGCAATAGATACCAATAATTCTGGAGAACACTAAAAATTGTATTTTGTATTGCTGTCTTCATCATCAAGTCTTTTTAATACAAATTTGCTTCCTCTGATTACCTCAAATTGAGTGCATCAAACTTCCTGCTTAATTCTTTTACTTTAACCTCCAACTATGTTGTTGAAAAACATTTGGCCATTATGATGACAAAGCTGGGGGTTTGAAAATGTTTTCAACAGTGCAAAAAAAAGGATAACTATCAAAATGGTTCACACTTCAAAAGTCAATTGTTTGCTTGATGCTAAAGTGCTTGTGCGTGTTCATATTGGTTGTCTACATAAGAAGGTCTAGCACTAAAATGTACATTTCTCATTAAATTCCCATTGCTTTTAATTGCGGAAACCTTAGTATCAAATAATTATATTTCATGTAGGAAATGCAAAATGGTACGTTGCATTTCAGAGGTGCTATATTTCATGATTTGTTTTACTGTTTTGAAATTGCATTTTATTCTCTTGATTTTGTACCAGAGTTCAAAGGGTTTATACCCAGGTGAAAAATGAAAAACAAATGACTATAATATTTGTTGATTTCCTGTTTAACTTGGTGAAAATATCATTTCTCATCATGTCTTGCTCTTGTTACAAAACACATGGTGCAGTCTGGTAATATCAGGTAACATTACGATATTACACAATAAGTAGAAAAATAAGTTTGACCTCACAAATTACCATTTTGACAACAAAATGCCATTTTCACTCCCCTGAAGTTTCTGGTCAGTGTTTATTATTATTATTATTATTATTATTATTATTTGTTGTTGGGGTTACTGTTACATTTATAATTTCAATAATATTAGTAAGAAGAAGAACAGCAACAACAAGAACATGATTTTGCATGCTATTGTGAAAGTTTAAAAAAAAAAAAGATTAAGATAATTAATAAAAATAGGTTCCCTCATAATTAATAGTACATAATTAATGGGTTTCCTCACCTGACCAGTCATACTGCCTCTTTATTTATTATTATTATTATTATTAATAATAATAATAATAATAATAATAAAAATGAAAAATAACTGCGGGGATCCACAGTGATGGAGGGGAAGACCTTTTGCTAAACAAGCAACCACTACCTGTAAGCCCCTGACAGAGTCCTCAGCACTCTTCCTGGTGGGGGGGGAGCTTTCTCTGTCCATGTGTCTGTTCTGTATGCATTACTCACGGACATAACACATAAAAAAACAACTGATTTTGAAACATAACCTTACCCGTGTAATAAAAGTATTCTGTGTTCTACACATAAGGATCATAGAAAAAGAAAAATGTGTTTAAAAAAACCAAGGTAACATTATAAATCAAGCTGAACCACTTTGAGCAAATGAACAGAGTCAAAAGCTGAGCAGTATACTAAACATTTAAGATCTGTTTTATAGGACACAAGACTGACAGGTCAGCTAGGTAATTTCTCAATGAGAAAGGAGAAGCACTACACACTTACCCACCTCTAAGAGTGTGCATTACATACTTAACAGACTCTCTGAGAGTGCACTACCTACTTAACCATATATTTGAGTGTGCACTTTACTTGCCCATCATAGTGAGTGTGCACTACATACTTGCCTGTCTTAATGAGTGTACACAATATACGTACCCATCTCTATGAGTGTGCACTACATACTTACCTGTCTCTATGATTTTGAACTACATACTTGCCTATCTTAATGGATGTACACTACATACTTACCCATCTCTATGAGTGCTCACGACATACTTGCCTGTCTTAATGAGTGTACACTATATACTTACCCATCTCTATGAGTGTTCACGACATACTTGCCTGTCTTAATGAGTGTACACTATATACTTACCCATCTCTATGAGTGTGCACTACATACTTTCCTATCTCTATGATTGTGAACTATATACGTGCCTATCTTAATGGGTGTACACTACATACTTACCCATCTCTATGAGTGTTCACGACATACTTGCCTGTCTTAATGAGTGTACACTATATACTTACCCATCTCTATGAGTGTGCACTACATACTTTCCTATCTCTATGATTGTGAACTACATACTTGCCTATCTTAATGGGTGTACACTACATACTTACCCATCTCTATGAGTGTTCATGACATACTTGCCTGTCTTAATGAGTGTACACTACATACTTACCCATCTCTATGAGTGTTCACGACATACTTGCCTGTCTTAATGAGTGTACACTATATACTTACCCATCTCTATGAGTCTGCGCCACATACTTAGACACTGTATGTATATTGGCATCTACCACGGGTTAGAACCCAAGCAGAGTCCTCTCCTGTAGGCGGCTGACAGATCTGCCGCTTAAACCGTATGACGCAGTTACGCAGGGAGACAGATGCATGTACGTTTCGTTGGTATTCAGCTGGGGAAGTGCAAATGCTGTAAATGAAAAGCAATCCTAAATTCTGACGGGGAGCCAGCAGAGAGGGTGCGGGACAGAGCCGTAATGTGCACGGCTTTGGTGGCATTAGCAAATCCTCGCACTGTTTTGGAAATATTGTAATCTCCGGGGGAGGGATTTGGAAGAGAAACCTCGCCAAAGGGCACTGTAATGAGCAAGCTGTGAGGACACAAAAGCGCTCCCTGATTTTACACTGCAGAGGCACGCGGGGGAGGGGGGGAACTTGTGCCCGTCTTCGCACAGTTATTTCGCACAACGTACAATTACGGACACTGCTGTGCGTCTGTATGCGTGTAGACTGGGGGGTGGGGGCAAAAAAACTAACACAGCAAACATAAAAGACAACGAAGCGAAGACCACCGAACCCCGCTTCGCAAAGAGAGACCCGGACATTGAAGTAATTAGCGTTTGTGTAGTAAACAAATACCCAGCACAAAAGCAAAACCGCATCGAAGCAGAAATGGCATGACACAAACACTCTATCATTCTCAAACCCCTTTCTTTGGACATCAATGTGCAGCCAAGTTTTAATGGATGAAAGAGTTCATGTACAAAGACGGGACAGTAATATTCTTTGTACCCACTGTACCATCAACACATGCTGGTGCTCTGGGTCAGATACAAATTATACTGAACAAGCCCCGCCCCCTTGTTTCCCTAATGAGTGATATCAAAGGGGTGAGGTAATGAGAGATCCCAAACCGTGGCTGTTTTTTCACGAAACATTGGGGACAAGCGAGATGATGCATATTCTCTATTCCAGGAGACAATGTAGTCCCACATGATTAAGGGTAGCAGCAGAGTGTAATGGTTAGGGAGCTGGGCTTGTAGCTCAGAGGTTACAGTGTAGTATAATGGTTAGGGAGCTGGGCTTGTAGCTCAGAGGTTACAGTGTAGTATAATGGTTAGGGAGCTGGGCTTGTAGCTCAGAGGTTACAGTGTAGTATAATGGTTAGGGAGCTGGGCTTGTAGCTCAGAGGTTACAGTGTAGTATAATGGTTAGGGAGCTGGGCTTGTAGCTCAGAGGTTACAGTGTAGTATAATGGTTAGGGAGCTGGGCTTGTAGCTCAGAGGTTACAGTGTAGTATAATGGTTAGGGAGCTGGGCTTGTAGCTCAGAGGTTACAGTGTAGTACAATGGTTAGGGAGCTGGGCTTGTAGCTCAGAGGTTACAGTGTAGTATAATGGTTAGGGAGCTGGGCTTGTAGCTCAGAGGTTGCAGTGTAATATAATGGTTAGGGAGCTGGGCTTGTAGCTCAGAGGTTGCAGTGTAATATAATGGTTAGGGAGCTGGGCTTGTAGCTCAGAGGTTACAGTGTAGTATAATGGTTAGGGAGCTGGGCTTGTAGCTCAGAGGTTACAGTGTAGTATAATGGTTAGGGAGCTGGGCTTGTAGCTCAGAGGTTGCAGTGTAATATAATGGTTAGGGAGCTGGGCTTGTAGCTCAGAGGTTACAGTGTAGTATAATGGGTAGGGGGCTGGGCTTGTAGCTCAGAGGTTACAGTGTAGTCTAATGGTTTGGGAGCTGGGCTTGTAGCTCAGAGGTTACAGTGTAGTATAATGGTTAGGGAGCTGGGCTTGTAGCTCAGAGGTTACAGTGTAGTGTAATGGTTAGGGAGCTGGGCTTGTAGCTCAGAGGTTACAGAGTTGTAAATTGTTAAGGATAACGTTTTTGAGTTCAAGCTCTCTGACATGCATTGCTAAATTCTGTGTGACTGGATCCTGAGATAGCAGTCACGGTGGCAGTGACAGTCCATTTCCATGGAGATCCAACAAGGCTAATCAACAGTGAGGTCACACTTTTCAATTGTACATGGCCCCATGGTAAATTTGGGGTCATGTCAAAATTTGTGTTCTATTCAAAAATGCATGCTGGAGTTCATGTGAAAGTTATTGATTTGAATTATTTAATAGGCTTGCAATAGGAGGTCCTTCACATGGCACAATCCGCAATGGGTGGAGTAATGTGTTCATATAAATTAGACAGCATTGGCATGACATTGCATGTTTCAGCCAATCATAATGAGTGTTACATACAATAAAATCTCATGCACCCAGCGCTAACAAGAGAACATGGATGAGCTAAGGCAGAGGAAGGTGCGTTTCACACCAGAGGATGTGGAGGTACTGGCTTGTGAGGTCCATGCCAGACAGCAGCAAATGTTTGGATCTGCCATTGTAACCTATAGTTCCTCAATTGAGGCAGCTCTGACAGACACCATGCGGATCGCTGGGTTTCTTGAGCCTGGCAAAAACGGGCAAATAATAGCTGGTAAAATTGATAGTTACTTTGGTCCTGTGACACACTCGCCACCGGCAGAATGCGAAGGGGCAGAGCACACATGTCCAAATACTGTCACTAAAACCAGTTTTATATTAAGTAACATCAAACCACATGACACATAAAAAGAATATAGCCAACAGTAACAACTGCAGCTAGCATAACAGATATCAATCAGCTACAAAAAATTCAATTGTAACAGAATGTAACGTACTCTGCAAAACCCGGCACATAACAGCTGGTAAAATTAACAGTTGCTTGAGAGGGAAGGCAAAGCTTTCCTCAAACTTGCGAGACATCAGGGCTACTGGAGGGAGCCCCTCCACCACCCAGCCTTTGACAGGCGGCCAGAAAAGCCGAAGAAGGGTGAGAACATCTGATCTCCCCTTCCTGCAAGTGCAGAGAGCCGGTGTAACTGCACCGTTTGCGACCCTTCCTCGTCTCCTCCAAGCTAAGGATAAATTGATGTATCCTGCCATGGAAGTCTTTTCACTTGTGCTTATGACCAGTCAGATTAAAAGACCATCCCACGGAATCTTTTACCATCAAAAGGTTTAAAAAATGGCAAGGGATGTATCAACACACAAATATAATGCAGTAACTGGCAAAATGATATTCATGGGCAAACATTACTGTTTGTTTTCTAAAACAAATCCCTGTCAACATGATACTATATCCATGTTTTTTAATTGTGAATGCTAATTTAACTAATGTCCAATTGACCCATTGGCCGTTCCTCCCTCCGCTTTTGATTCAGGAGGCTACAGGCCATTCAAAGTTGTATTCAGATAAATCTGTGGGCTCAACAAGCTTGGCTCACTTGCAATGTATGGATATTGTTTTTGCCAGTTAGGCCGTAAGGTCGCGTGTGTGTATGAACACATAATAATTCCATATCGGCCTGAGGGATGTTTGCGAAGTGTCTATTGATGGATTGTTGACAGCGGTTGACCCACATTTGTGAGGCATGTTGGCGCCCAGACGGGAATACGCATCTCCTCGTGCAATCCCCGTTCTCTCACCCAGCTCCTGCTATGATACACTCCACCAGTCATGCGCTTCAGCTCTCACCATCTCCAGACTGAGCTGTGCCTTGCTACACAGACGAATCTGATTGTGTGCAGTTTCCAAGTTTTTTATGGTTGAAACATGAGTCAAATGCCCCTTGCTGCCCCTGTCTCATGGAAATTTCAAAGTAAACCACAGTCAAGTCATCTTCTATTCACACTGATGGTGCTAGTTGGACTTTTTATGTCTCTACCAGTCAACCAACCAATGAGAAATGTAACAGGCATAACAAATCTTGTTGGTGTCATAAAAGAAATGTGTTATGATCCACTTATTGCTGTGTATTATTGATGCCTCATGGCTAACTAGCTCTTGTTGAAAGTAATGTACGAAAAAATTATGTATCCAATATGGCCACTGGCTTGACATCCAACACATAGAGGCGTTAGCATTAAGTGGTGAGGTCCAATGTACTGGAACATCTTGGAACATGCTGACCTACATACACTGAATGTAACACTGACATACTTTGATATTGTGCATTAATCCTGCTTACACATGATGGGGAGGATTGCAGGATATGTTTTAACGTTGTTAGACAGAACAGGTGCTGTATACATGTTCACACATATTGAAAGTGTATCATAAATGAAAATTTATACCATGTGTTTTTACGGTTAAACATCAGGTGCTGACTCACCATATTTCAAGTTTAATCTTGAAATGTGCACTTTGTGCATGTTCTGTGCATGCTCTAATCCTCATTTCACACGCTGTGCATGCTCTGTGCATGCTCTAATCCTCATTTCACACTCTGTGCATGCTATATGCATGCTCTAATCCCCATTCCACACTTTGTGCATGCACTGTGCATGCTCAAATCCTCATTTCACACTCTGCACATGCTCTAATCCTCATTTCACACTCCGTGCATGCTTTGTGCATGCTCTAATCCCCATTTCACACTCTGTGCATGCACTGTGCATGATGTAATCCTCATTTCACAGTCTGCACATGCTCTAATCCTCATTTCACACTCTGTGCATGCTCTAATTCTCATTTCACACTCTGTGCATGCTCTAATCCTTATTTCACACTCTGTGCATGCTCTAATCCTTATTTCACACTCTGTGCATACTCTGTGCAAGCCCTAATCCCCATTCCACACTCTGTGCATGCACTGTGCATGCTCTAATCCTCATTTCACGCTCTGCGCATGCTCTAATCCTCATTTCACACTCTGTGTATGCTCTTTACCCACTCTAATCCCCATTTCACACTCTGTGCATGCTCTTACTATCATTGCATACCTTGTACATACTATGTGCATCCTCCTATCCTCAATGCACACTTTGTTTACACCCCTGTCCTCATCGTACACTGTGTTCAAGCTTTTATCTTCATTGTGTACTCTGTGCATGTTTTTACTGTCAGTGCATGCTCTGTGCATGCTCTTATCCTCATTGCACAGTGTGCACTGTATATCAGGGATAACAGACTCTATTTCAGGAGACCCTGCAGTGTCTGCTGGTTTTTGTTGCATTTCAGCACTCAAGTGATTAATTGAAGCCATTGCGTTGATTCTTTAAGGGCATTCATAAAGCAATTAAAACACACTTTAGTATATCTAAGGGCACATGCTGCTGCATATAAGAATGAAATTACCATATTTGGAAGGACATGTTTTGTGTCAGATAAAGCATAAAATACTCAAAAAATGACAGAGTAATAAAAATGACTTTTTGAAATTGACTGAAATCTTGTCACTTCCCTCCAAGGCTTATACCGGCAACTGACCGACAGGAAATCACAAAAAAAAACTGCTGACACTGCAGCCTTTCGCGACTGGAGATTGGAGCTTATCATGTATTTATCCAATGTACCACAACCTGTTATCCATCACATTCAGTATATTCCATCAAAAATTAACTCCATCTGACAAGCAGTGGAGGGAGCAGACTCTGCTTGAAGCCCACACAGGGTGTTGCTTTTTTACAGATACACTTAAACAGGTACATTAGCAATGCATTTAGCTAATCTGAATGGCCTTCAAATGTATATAACTGTGCAGTATATGAGAACATATGTGATGTGACTGTATTAGTCGGCCAAGATGAGGTTGTGTGCTACAAGGAGTAAGTAATTCAACAGCTAAACTTACTCCCTTTGCAAATCATATCATTTATATCCCTTGGTAGATGCTTGGGAAGAGGAGCGAACGGCACATCCTTTGTCTCCGGTAAGTAACACAAATGGAACACTTAGCGGCCTTATACTGAAGAGATAGCTCTG
This sequence comes from Albula glossodonta, assembly GCA_019788955.1. Lineage (NCBI taxonomy): Eukaryota > Metazoa > Chordata > Actinopteri > Albuliformes > Albulidae > Albula > Albula glossodonta. The sequence goes on from JAFBMS010002583.1 coordinate 17,627, forward strand.
GACTGGGGAAGGGACCATTCCATTCAACGTTATGTAGCTTTTAACTTTCCGATAGCTTCACTCGTCAAGGTTATATCTTCTAACAGAATTATTGGTTTAAGCCACTGGAGGAAGTGGATCCTGATGGCACCGTCTCTAAACCCAGATGAGGTGGTTTAAAGTGATGATTGCTAAGCACTGATTGGTTGATTGCTGTGTCAATTTGCAAAAGGTCAGTTACACTCCATATATTGTTCAAATTTAGTAGAGTATATTTTCTTTGCATAACATTGCAAAGGAAAAATTAGTCTATTGTCAGTCTCTGATTAACCTTATTGACTGTATACAGTTTTAGGGGGCCCATCCCCCTCACGGGCCCATGTGAAGCCACTATTGGCCAGTGACACAGTCACATCAGCCAGTAAAATGTCTGCACCGTCTGTAGTCCCACCCCACATCTAAACAGGGAGGAGACTAGTCTAGGGATGAGATTTGCTAATTAGCACAGTTACTTCTGGCCAATCACGCTCTTGAATGGGTGGTCTCCAACTTGGGGCAATGGCATCTGGTCTCATGGGACTAAATTGGTCGGTGATTTTAGGGTTAAAGTACCCTAAGGCTTTTCAGAAGGTGGGGCCTTGTGCCTTAGATGCTGGGAAGATTTTTTTAAAATTCTGGCCCTGCAGTAAGACAATCCAGGTAAGATTACCTGAAAACGGACAGGAAAACATAATTGTGGGTTCCCCAGAGGGTTTTTTGGGTTAAAAATTAAATCTCACACAGTGAAGTCCAACCTCTACACAAAACCACTCTTCAGTCCTGCAGTCACTGATTGCTTTTCGTGAGTAGAAAATATTTTGCCATTCAATTGAAAACTATTATGAGTGGTTTCTGACTGACAGGTGTTCTCAGACATAATCTGTTTACTGAAATGTAATCATTCAGTCACAGTCTACTGACAGCTTTGTCAGTAAGCCTTTGTTTAGTCTGGTTTCAGATGTAATTGTTTCAGTCTACTGTCAACAGAGGTGTTTGGCCGGGTGAAATTATGGGACGGCAAGATGAATGAAATGGTTATTAATTAGGACTCGCAGAAGGCTAAAGTGCTGCTCGTGAATTGATGCTCTGAGCTGTTTTATATCACCTTTAATTATGAGGGCAAACAGACCACTTCGCAGTAATCAAGAGCTTGATTCAATCTTACTCGCTAGCTGGAATGATCTCATGACACATTTGTTTGTTATTGGAAAGGGATTACTGAAGGTAATATTTTTCATAATACCTGCAGACACTGTGCCCCTCCAGGACTGGAGTTAAGCCTGTAGACACTGTGGGCCTCCAGGACTGGAGTTAAACCTGCAGACACTGCGGCCCTCCAGGACTGGAGTTAAACCTGCAGACACAGCGGCCCTCCAGGACTGGAGTTAAACCTGTAGACACTGTGGCCCTCCAGGACTGGAGTTAAACCTGCAGACACTGTGGCCCTCCAGGACTGGAGTTAAACCTGCAGACACTGCGGTCCTCCAGGACTGGAGTTAAACCTGCAGACACTGTGGCCCTCCAGGACTGGAGTTAAACCTGCAGACACTGCAGCCCTCCGGGACTGGAGTTAAACCTGCAGACACTGCGGCCCTCCAGGACTGGAGTCAAACCTGCAGACACCACGGCCCTACAGGACTGGAGTTAAACCTGCAGACACTGCGGCCCTCCAGGACTGGAGTTAAACCTGCAGACACTGCGGCCCTCCAGGACTGGAGTTAAACCTGCAGACACTGCGGCCCTCCAGGACTGGAGTTAAACCCGCAAGGAATGCAGCCCTCCTGGACTAAAGTAAAACCTGCAGCTCTCCTGGATCCAAGATTGACACCCTGGCTAAGGTGGTATGGCCCTGCAAACTGTTTTGGAGATTGCTGATTAACTGACCTACTTTAGGAGCCTGCACTAAGTGATTTCTCATCATTTTCATGAGTACCATTAATTGCTGATTTTACTGGACACTTTTTGTCATGACTGTCTTTATTGCTTTTACTATAATTTATTATATAAGAGAATTATTTATATAAGAGAACACATGCTTTCCAAACATGATTAGAAATGAATATGAACTTAAAAAAAACATTTACCTATTGGAGACAAATATGGTAGCAATACCTTTTGCATTTGTGAGGCATAATTTAATTATATCATGCTAGCATGAAGCAACAGTTCATCTTCTATCTTCAGATTAAAATGATTCATTTTTATCTAATCCTTTATGTCTCAATAAAATGTATAAGAGAGAGAGAGAAAGGGGGGGAGGAGAGATGCTCTCTCTTATTTCAAGCTTACAAGCCACCCTTGACCTGAGGAGGTCCCAGTGAAAACATCACGTCTCTTCCTTTTAGCGTCACTCTTACAAGATCTGTTTCAACTGTGCCCGGCCACTAGAAGAGAAGAGAAAGCCCATCAAATCCATCCGCGCTTTTCTTCCGAGACGTCTTTGTACGAAATTACGACACATCCAAATCGAGGGAATCCGAACTAACTCACTGCCTAACCCCCCCCCCCCCCCCCCCTCCCCCCCCCCAATCCCAATCAGTGCAGAGCCATGCTTCTTAACGTCTGTACACAGTGTACATTTGTATTTATAGCTTGCCAACTAGGCTAATCCACGTTATGCAATATTTGCAGCTGGGAGACAATCGCGGAGCGGAGATCAGTCTCTCTCTCTTTCTCTCTCCGCTGCGCTGGGCTGTCAAACGATGCCTCGGAGGCCTCTCCTCTCGCCGCTTCCACCAGAACGCTAACGTCCAACACCGCCGCCAGACGCGACGCCCCGCCGCGGCATCTCCTGACAGGCTGTCACGTGCGGGTCCCCTTCATATCGTTCTGATACGCGGTTAAATACGGGGACGGTCCTCTCACCCACTTTCCTGTCATAATTCACAACAATAACATAAATTTAAGAACTGTCAGGTTGTAACTGACTACACACAATCTAGATTACATAATCTGGTTACAGAAATGAAGCAACTATAATTGGAACAGATTATTGAAAAAAACTGAGTACTCTTATTACATTTACATTCTCAAAGTTTATGAATTACATTTTTGGGATTGCTATACCATACTTAAGTTGTTAGGAATTAGTCACAGTGCAGATCAAGATAAAACAATACATATCCAGACAACCACATATTACACATAGGCCTATGTACGTTCATGTATACTCATTGCTTGTGAAGGGCAAAGTCTTTTCATTGGTTCAAATAAGTTAACTCACCAATATTTGAGGTCACAATGCATCTTTATTCCGTCACTAGACTACCATACTAGACTGCTTGCGAACTCACTTGCTTGATTGCTATTCTCCTATAATGTACAGGACGTACACAATACAGGGGGTCCTCGGTTTACGACGGTCTCAAGTTACAATGTTTTGTGGTTACGACGCACTCCCATAGATTATTTAAAAAACCTAGTTTCGACCTAAGCGGTTTGGTTCGTAAATACGACCACAGAAATAAACATACGAAATTGTTCTCTCTTTTTTTATTACTGTTTTATTTAATTACTGTATTTTATGTGACTTAAGGTGTTAACTTAGGTATAGTTTAGGTATAAATTCCGATTTACGTCGAAAATCGACTTACGACAAGTCGTAGGAACGGAACTCGTTCGTAAGTGGAGGACCCCCTGTATAAGGGAAACACAGTGAATGAAGAATGACTCAAAGCAACTAAAAGTTGTCATTACAAGACTTTCCATTTAACTCCCAGACATCCGCCATCTTGTTAAGTTACTAATGCTTCTCAATTCAGCAGTGATTGGTTGTTAACTGGCTTCAAAATTACCTTTTTCATCAGTCAAAATGATCTTCTTTATCAATATGCTGAGATAACTGCAATTAAAAAAATCACCAGCAAGTAAAGGAAATTAAAACAAATTTGAACCTGGTTATCATGTCCATACAATCACAACAATGAAGAGCAAGTTACTGTCACGGCAGGTTTATTTACTTCCTTGTACATATGATTTAACACATCTATGTTAAATCATGAGCCGAATGTGAGTAACTGACATTCACAGTCTAATGGATAAAAAGGGCTGGCGGTGGATGAGAAGCGCGACTGGGTAAAGTATCCTTGGAATCATTCGAAGTTACACGACTTCATCGATAGCCGAGATCAACTTTCATGAAGGGCTAATCGGATTAGCTGTTCCAATTTTCGTTTCATCTCCTTGTTTCCTCCTCTCCCCCACTCATTTCCTCCCCTCTTTTCCCCCACGTACTTCCAGGGTAGGAGACAAGGGGAGGAGATGAGTGGAGGAGACGAGGAGACGAGAAAAAGTATTGGAACGCACCCCGAGAAATGACTTCAGGTGGTGATAAAATGTCTTTACGAGAATTTCTGTTGTTACTTTGATCTCTTTATGTCTTGTCTAGTAGAGACATTTATTCAAATCAGAATTTATTTTCTATTTTGCATGCCTAAAAATTAAATAAATGTCACTGTTATATGTGAACTGTTAAAAGGCTTTATTGAATCGTGGTGATATTGAGTTGCATATGTATACAATAACCTCATATTGTATACCGAACCAAATCATAAGACAAATATATTGCCCCATCTCTAGCAATGAAAGGTCAAAAGATTTGAACTTAGGTTCATTGCATTTCTGTGCCGAAATTTCTGTGCTTTGGTACTCTTGTATCTACCTATTTCCACTTCCTGCATGACAGACCCATAAGTGATGCTCCAACATGTTGAGTTGAGATTGTCTTGAGATCTCCTAAGGTCTGACCACCTGGTTTTCAAGATTAAATGTAGATGCACATTACATGTAAAAGGTAGTTAACAAAAAAATGAGAAGACTGATGCAAACACTTTACAGAATGTTGGGCCAACACTTATTGATTGATCTGGCTGCTCTTGCCCCTGGCTGAAGTTTGCAGTCAACTGGTGTGTGATTGGTTGCCTGTTTTTGCCCTACACTTTGAGTAAAAGAACTGTTGTCCTTTGGTGTTGATGTAATTCTGTGCTGACATCACTCGACTCCGCTGCTTGTGAAACAGGAAGCTGAGCTGTCATCACGAAAGTTCCTGTGAAACACATCCCAGCAATCACTCCCTTTTTCAAGTCACTGATCTCCTTTTACAGTCATAGTAGCCATAATTATGCATGACCCAATGCATGCTGGGATAAAATTCAGGCAATGAATGGATGATCCTCAGACATGTGTCAGCCTCAATTGTTGGACTGAACGTGGACTGAACAACCCATCACAGTAAAATGTCCAGTGTTAAATTCACACTAACAGTGTACAAACAGCTGGACTCATATGAATAGTGTTAGTGTAAAATGAGCACTGGACATTTAAGTATGATATTAGGGTCATCACATACCTGGTCTTGTACTTCAGAGGTTGTAGGTTATAGTCCCAGCCAAGACACTGCCATTGTACCATATAGCACTATACTTAACCCGAAATACTTCAGTAAATATCCTGCCACATAAATAGACAACATGTAATATGTGCAAACTACAGTATAAGTCACTCCAAATAACAGTATGTGCTAAATGTAATGTAATGATTTCCCATATGCCAAACAAGGCAAGTCAGGTACCAAAACACTACATTGATTTGTTAAAGCCAATGATTTGATTATAATTTTTTTTTTACATTGGTGAGAATGAACATGTGAAATTCTAACTCTCTGACAGCTATTTCTCAATTATGCAGACATTCCACACCCCATGAGAATTAATGGACCCCCACATCGATCTTGGTAACTGATTATGTATTGATTTTGCATAGCAGGTCTGAGAATTTTAGCATGCTATGAGCTAAGCTCGCACACAGCAGCAGTTAGTTAACCATACCCGTTCTGAGTAAGTAAAAAAAGGTGGAAATGTACCATATTACCAAGAGTGAAAAAGGAAAACGTATCTTGGATAAGAAAAATGATGGGCATCGGTATGAGGGAATGGTGTTGTACGTACGTACGCACGTGTAGGTTTGTGGGCAGAGCCGTTCCTGTATGTTGATCGGCTAGCACGCTAAAACAACAACAACTCGGCCCGGTCGAGGGCAGAGCCTGTGCACTGTGAACTGAGACAGCTGGGGGCTGGCAGCAGAAAGCAGAAAGAGAGAGAGAGAGAGAGGGTTAACTCGCCAACGTGTAGAATCCCTGACAGACTCGATGTTCCCGAGCAAGCCTCTTCTGCTCCAGCGAGCTTGCGGCTTTGACCTGGGATCACCCAAAGTGCTCGTTAGTCACAGAGGGCTGCGAACAGACCCATCTTATCCTGCTGGGGGAGGCGTTAGGCAGGCGGGTGGGGGGGTTGTGCGGTGTATGTGTGTGTGTGTGAGTGTGGGTGTGTAGCGGGGGGGGGGGGGTTGTGGTTATACTTTCTTTCTCTTTACTTTTTAGCACCCGCCTACTCTTGCTAACGTTGAGGTCAAATAACCTTTCAGTGATTCACTCCTTTGACCCACAGCCAGTCGCCATGGAAACATGGTGTCACTCGAATCTTTACTGATTCCTGAGTGGGGAGGAGAAGGGTGGGGCAGGTAAACCAGGTGACCCCTGAGGCATCTTTCCTTTAAGCTATCATTCATTTAGAAGCATCCGGAAGTTTATTATTATTATTATTATATTATTATTATTATTATTATTATTCTTTGGGCTTCTTGCTGTTGCTCTACGATAATCAGGGCATAAGGGTTTCAAGCAGTGGCAGCACAACTTCCAGACTAACAGCTGGGTTCTGCTGACTGTTTTTTCTCATGGCTCATTCTTAATTTTCAACCAGCAACGTCTTTTATCCCTCTTTCCCTTCTCCCGAATCTTGTCAAAGGGGGCAAGGGTCTTCATGTTCATTTTGCTCCTCCATGATTTGAGAACCCCGTTGCGAGATCTTTGTTAGCCAACCTGTTTTCGGCTCGGCGGGACGGCTTCTCAGCACGCGGGATGAAGCTTTGTTTCCCTTCACGCGATGTGACAGCTTTTTTTTTTCTTTTCCCTTCTGCGTTTGGGTTTGATTTGAGCCATTCGCTGAGGGCGAGCTCTACATTTTTCACCAGCTGCGCCCCTCTTAACGCCCCGCCAAGAAGTCCTCTCACTGCTCGTTAGCGCAACGGAAGGTAAAGTACATATTTCTGGGAGCTAGTCTCCCCCTCTCTGCCAGTCTTATTCTGCAAATAACCTCTCAAAGCTTTTTATTTAAAAAAAAAACCTTGGGCTTATCTAAAAAAGGTTGGCTGGTGTAGTCTGTGTTTTGCTGCTCTGTGTCACCTGAGATGCTAAGACGAACTGGCACGCGGTCTCAACTCAAAAAATCGTACTTGCAGTGGCACAGGAGTGGAAGGCCAAACAGGCAAAACCAGATGTCAGCAGACGTTGAGGCCAATCATTATTTCTCCCAATAAAACATTGAATTCTTCAAGCCGACGACAAATTCTCCCTATAAACCTCAAAATAACAAAAAATATATTTCATTGTGCAGACAATCCACAAACTATAACCGTCAATAAAAGCAGATATCATTTTCCGTATCTAATTGTATATTGATTTAAGGCCTTAATCCTGAGTATTTTAGAGGGCTAGGAGCCTTTCTTATTGTTACTTATAGCTGTGTTATCCTTCCCCTTCTAACTTTGTCATAAAAGATTGACTGGAACGTATTCCCCAACTGAGAGCTTTAGGGCTAGCACAGCCGAATCAATAATTTCACCACTGCCCTCAAATACTAACATCATACTAATATATCATTGATATAGATATATAATTCATAGCACAGCCTTGTGGCTTCTGTTCTTACTTTCCAATAACCTGGCAGTGTCATATATGATTATGTCTGTGCTACTTTTACACTTTAAATCAATGAGATGAAATTCAGCGGTGAGTATTTGAAGACCTAAACTGTGGCCCTAATGAACATACATCTTGAATGTACAACTATGTGTACACCTCTGAATGAAAAGATTATTTTACACAAATAGTGCTCTCAAATTAACAGAGATAGACATAGAGTTAAAGTTATTTTATAATTAGACAAACTGGTAGCCAACATACTCCAAGTAGCTAAGAGTTTTTTGGCTGCCATTTTGTTTGATTAAAAAATAATTGAATAATATACAATCAATATGTAAGTATAATAAATAACGAATGGAAGACAATGCCTACTGACCTTAATTATTTTAAATCCCCACTTATTGATCAGTACGATTCTGGAATTGTGTTCTGATATTGGGAAAAAGATTAGGGCAAATACCTTTTGCAGTTGTTGAAGTACAGGCATAACACAGCGCTGGATATTCGCTAAATGTTTAGTACATGATGAGTCAAGATTACATTACATTACATTACATTAATGACATTTGTTAGATGCTCTTATCAAGAGCGACTTACGAGGCAAAAGATGGGTTGAATGGACTTTTGCTGTCATTCCTTTTATATAACTAGGGTGATACCGCAAAGCATGCATGACAGTGTAGCATTGTGCAAAAGATCAATGGAAGTAACAGCCTCCAAATTTCTATTTGGAAAGAAAACATTGTTTTGAGTATGTCAAACCTTAACAGAGGAATTCTTTGGCCAGTACACTTTAAGTGTCATGTCTTGAAGGCAGCATGGTGCAGCCGGTAGTTTTACCACATTCTTCAAATACTTGCATCGCAATATCAGCGATTCAAATTTTAAGTCATTTAAGTCATTGTTTAAGTGCACTGCCATGAGTTCACAAACTCTGTGCTGGGAGAGGTAAATCTTCTAGCATTGCTATTGCCAACAATGCTATTGACCTTGGAGGGTCAACAGTCGAACCACGGAGTCAGCTAGCCTACATGTGACAGTGCACCGAGGACCCTTCCCAGCAAGCAATGGGGTTGCTGGTGGCCGAACATTAGACAGTTTTGTAGTCCAAGAATCTGTGTTACCTGGCCAACCTAAAGAGCAGCAACTACAGCAAGAGAAGAAAAAACCCTGACCGGGCATGGGTGACAAGATGTTCACATTATTTTTAGAGTTTCTCAGCTTGGAAGGACCTGATCGTTTTATTTTATTAAGGTAAGCGGGGGCAAAGAGCGGTTTAAGATTTTCTTTTTGTGCAGTATACGGGTCCCTAATCCAGGGCAATCCTGTCGGTACACACAGGCAAAGACTGATGAAAACAGGACTTAGAGCTTTATGTCCAAATAATCCCAGGCACAATTAAGAGATTGGTGCATTGGAGGGCAAGGGTGGAGCTGGGTGGAAATAACTCCGCTCACACACACACACACACACACACACACACACACAAACTCACAGAAGGGACCTGTATTCTCAAATGTATTTTAATTGGCTCACCTGCCCGACTCGTGTTCTCTCCATTGCAGTAATCCCAGACAAGC
>JAFBMS010002584.1:0-26962 GCA_019788955.1 Albula glossodonta
TCTTTCTTTCAGACTCAGCAGCTGTGGTCTTACGAGGAGTCCTGTGAAATTGTGGCCTCAGCTCTCCAGTCATCAAACTCACCCCTGAGAGAGCTGGACCTCAGCTACAAACCTGGGAGATTCAGAGTGAAGCTGCTCTGTGATGGACTGAAAGTCCAAACTGTAAACTACAGAAACTGGGTAAGTAGTGCTGTGTATTTTGTTACCTTTAGTAATAGTGATTATGGCTCCAACAGAGAAACCTTAAACAGCTCCTTCTCTCTCCAGCCTTCCTTCCTTTATCCACATTGGTCCCATCCTCTCTCTTCTACTCCTCTATCCCAGCAAAGTAAAGCAGGATAAAACCCCATGAGTCTTAGGGTTGCCAGCTGTGTGGTTCCTGACCAGAATTATCTTGTGTTGAAGTTCATTGTGAAGTGGGATTATGTGTGTGTTCTATCCATAGACTAGTGTCGAGACAGCAGCATGTATTTTATGGTATTTACCCTGCTCCCTTCTTTGATGGTCCCTTGCCATGCACCCAGACACAGCCAGAGGGACCAACACTTATGACAGCCAAAATATATGTACATTTGGGGTTACCAGTTAAAAGCGGAATTGGGCGTGGTACGACCCTCTTTGTTGTTGGTAAGCCCTAAGATGCCCCCAAATGTAGAATCCTTAGATAAACATGCCCAACCAACAGGGGGCTAACTCCTGTCTCTCTCCCTCTGGCTCCTTCCCTTTTCTGGAGCACATTGTGTCTGTGTGTGTGTGCGTGTGTGTGAGGGAGCGAGAGAGCAAACAGGTTTACGTAAACTATCCTGGTTTCTCATTAGAACACCTGCAGAGCTTGCAGCATGTAGGTAGGAGTTTGTCGGGCGTGTCATCCTTCACCCAGTAAGATTGATAATTGTCTCTCCCACAGGAGTGTTTGAAAATGTGGATATATTCTTTTACATTTTTCAAAGAATCTTTGTGAATTTTTGTGTAATTTGTGCAGTAAGGAGGAGTGCAGCTCTGTCTCAACCTCACCTGTCTCACAATGATCACATATCCTGTCCTCTTTTTGGGCACCAGGTTGCTTGTGTCTGCCTGTTTTCAATGGCCAGGCTGTGATCACTTATCTGTATTTGTTTTGGATCTGTCTTTGCTTTATATCTCTGCCAGTTTGAAATTTCTGTTTAACATAGTGTAGCATTTAATTTGTTTTGCGGTTTTTTTATTGTCTTCCAGTGTTCCAAATAAGATTCTTTTATTTGATTTATTAATTGGCTGATTTTAATTGAAGCAGTGCTGGTCTGAAACATATCATAGTTAGTATTGTTTGTTGTTGTTTGGTTTGTTAGTTTAATGGCCAGCTGACTGAGAGGACTTCTGTTGGGGCTTAGGTCTTGGGGTAGGAAGGCCTTAATTTGGTTTGCTTGTTTTTAGATGAATCCAGAATTTTAATGCTCTTTTCTGAATGTTAACAATCAAAGGGTAAAGGCTTAATTCTGCCCTGCATGCATTGTTTTGTGTGTTTCGGTGGACCTGGAGCATATTTTTGTAAAATTCAGCATGCAGGATTTCCACTGGGTTTTTGTCCCATTGTGAGTAGTCTGGATGGCTAAGTGGACGCCATACTCTTTTGGCTTTGTCTTTTAGTGCATTCACTGCTAAGTTAAAGCTCCCCGATGCATTGATTTTCAGACCAAGGTATGTGTAATTTGTGGTATGTTCCAATACTGTGTTGCAGAAGGTGAAACCGAATCTGCTTTTCTGAGACCTAGCCTTTTCCTAGAATATCATTATTTTGGTCTTTTTTAAGTTTACTGCAAGGGCCCAGGACTGGCAGAAGTTTTCTAAGATGGCCAGGTTCTGCTGTAGCCCTTGTTCTGTGGGCGACAGCAGAACCAGGTCATCTGCACGTAATAAAAATGTAATTTCTGCATCATGGAGAGTAAGTCCAGGAGCTGCAGAATGTTCCAACATTGTGGCCGATTCATTAATGTAAATGTTAAATAACGTTGGACTCAAGCTGCAATCCTGTCTCACCCCACAACCCTGAGTGAAGAATTCTGTTCTTTGATTGTCAGTTTTCACTACACATTTGTTTTCTAAATACATTGATTTAAGGATGTGATATACTTTACCCCCTATACCACTTTGAAGTATTTCATAATTTAATCCCTGGTGCCAAATTGAATCAAATGCTTTTTAAAGTCAATAAAGCATGCAAAGATTTTTCCTTTGTTAATTTGGTGAACATGTTTATCTATGAGGGTGTATCGGGTGTAAATATGATCTGTTGTGTGATTTTTTGGGAGGAATCCAATTTGACTCTTACTCAAGATGCTGTGCTTGGTAAGGAAATGTATAATCCTTGAATTAAGGATGCTACAAAATAACTTCCCCAGATTACTGCTTACACAGATGCCTTGGTAATTATTGGGGTCTAATTTATCTCCACTATAAAATGGGGATATAAGCCCTTGGTTCCAGGTGTCAGGGAAGCAGCCAGAACTTAGTGATAGATTGAATAATTTCAGTAGGGCCTCTTGTATTAACTGGTTACTATATTTCAGCATCTCATTATTTATGTTGTCAAAACCACAAGACTATCTTGGTTTTAGTGCTCTGAGATGCTCAGTTAATTCATGCATTGTGTTTGATATGTCAGTTGGGTTTTGGTTGTCTTTGATCGATTGTTCAAGTGATGTGAGTTTTTCTTTTTTTTTCAATTTTTTCTTTTGTTAATTTGTTTTGTGCAATGTCCATATGCAAGCTTTAAAAATATTGTTACCAAACAGCCATTTTTTAAAGTTAATGCAGGTTTTTGTGCCGAACTGGAATTATTCCACATTTCCCAGAATTTGTTTTGATCAATTGATTTTTCAATGTCTATGACAGTTTTGTCAATGTGGTTCTCTTTTTTTCTGTTTCAGTGTATTTTTGTATTGTTTTAATGTTTCACAGTACTCCAAGCGTAAATCTGGGTTTTGGGACTGATGATGTTGTTGATTAGACAGTTTCCATAACTTTTTCTGAATTACGTTACATTCATCGTCAAACCATTTCTCTTTATATTTGTTGTTTGGGTTACAATTCTTGTGTAGTTTCAGGTTTGATATTTTGGCTGCTTCATGAAATATGTCCTCAATATGTTTAACAGCCAGATTTAGGCCTGATTTGTTAGATTCGTACTGTGTGTTAATAAAGTTATTAGTAAAGTTAGTGATTTCAGGTGAGTTAAGAGCTTTGCTGAATTCTTCTACGCTGTTTGGAGCCCATCTGTATGTGTGTTTTAGATCGTACAGCTTACTGGGCTGTGTCTGTATGTTGTCTGGCTCATTTGTTCTGTTTATATATACAATGATTTGACTGTGGTCTGGTAGGGACGTTTGTTGCCTGACAGTGAATGCATTTATGGAGGAGGGGTCCACATCTGTAATGGCATAATCTACCACACTGTTCCCAAGAGCTGAGCTGTAAGTGAACCTTCCAGTCCCCTCTGATCCTACAATTAATGATATACAGACCCAAGGTTTGACAGAGATACACTACCTGTCTACCATTTTTATTAATTACATTGTCGTGGCTGTTTGTAGTTTTTATGATTGGAGTGTGGTACATAGGAGATTGGCCAAAGATGTGTTTGTTTCCTTCAGTGGTGAGGAAGTCAGGGAGAGTACCTGTCCTGGCGTTTAGGTCTCCACAGAGCAGCACACTTCCCTGGGCCTGGAAGTGGCAGATGTCTGTGTGCCGATCATTTAAAATGGATGCTTTGAAATAGGGAGAATCCAATGGGGGGTGTAGATTGGACATAGGTACATATCTTTTTTAGAGGAAAAGATTTTTTAATTTATTTTTAACCAAAGTTAATTCTCACCTGTTTTTACTGGGTCAATGAATTTATTTATTTCTTCCTTGTACCACACGATCATTCCTCCAGAATCTCTGCCATGATTTATATGTTCAAGAGAAGGGAGAATTATCTCTCTAAAGTTGGGTGGGCATTCTGTGGACACATCAGCACGACACCAGGTTTCACTGAGTACCACAATATCAACATTTTATAAACTATTTACAAATTCAGGATCTGTGCTCTTCAGACCAAGTGATGAGGACCACAGACCCTGGATGTTCCAGCTACAGATTTTTAGAGTCAAAATGTAAATATAAATGGGTAGAAAAGTGAAATAAACTACAAATATGAAACCATATATCTAATTGATTTACAGCGGATTTGCTTATGATTTAAAATGTACATCGTATACTCTTAATTATAATAATTATTATTATGTATTTATTTATCTCTTTTTTTGTACTCACTCCCTTCTAGTTTATTAATTTATTGCAGATCAAACCCAGCAGGCGGCAGATCTCTTGATATGTCAGTGCCAGCAGGGCTCTGACTGGCTGCAGCATAGCTGAGTCCAGGCTGTGTATGCTGGCTCAGCTGGCTGTTGATGCTGTTTATGGTGTGCTGTGACACATCAGCACAGGGCAGAAGGGTGGAGATAATAATCTTTGCCCTGGGGAAGCGCTGCGTGGCTCTCTTAGCCACTCGGATCACAGAGGCAGCCACCCCCTCCCACTGAGAGGCCAGGTCATTGGTCCCGGTGTGGATGATGATGGTGTCAGGGTTTCCCAGGATGCTGTCTGAGAGCTGCTGTAGGGCAGACTTAGTCGTGGGGCACCACAGCTTGCACACCCTCCTTTCCGGGAACATGCGTCTCATATCCACATGCTTCCGGTTGGAGTCGGTCAGGAAGGCAGTGTCTGTGGATGGGGCCACTGTGTGTCTGGGGTGGGCAGTGTGTTTGGGTAGTGCCACGTGATTGGAGGGTGTAGTGTGATTAGGGGGTGTAGTGTGATTGGAGGGTGTAGTGTGTTTAGGGGGTGTAGTGTGATTGGAGGGTATAGTGTGATTAGAGGGTGTAGTGTCATTAGGGGGTGTAGTGTGATTGGAGGGTGTAGTGTGAGTGATGTGTCTTGGGGAAGGAACTGGTCTGTTTTTCCTGGAGGTGGGTGAGGGGGTGCGTGTAGCTTGTTTAGATGTGGGGATAGGAATGGGTATGGTCTTTCTGGGGAGGGGGGTGGGTGCAGCCTGTCTGGGGGAGGGGATGGGCATGACTGTTTTAGGGGAGGGGGGTGTTATGTATGAGGGGGTTGTAGGGCCTTGTGAAGCTGTGGGTGGTGCCAGGGCTTGCTGTATTCTGGGCTCTGCTTGTTTCACGTCCAAGTCTTGAGGAGGGGCATTCTGTTGTGTTTGCTCTCTGGTCCTGCTAACTCCCTGTGTAGCTGCTTGTTTTCCTCCTTCAGTGAGCTCACCTCCTCCTGCAGCTGTCTCAGTGCAGCCGTGTGCTCCTGTCTGAGCTGGTGGAGCTCCTCTTTCAGCTGCTCTGTCTGGCCTTGCTCTGTAGCGCTGGTCCTGCTGCTCTCCCTGAATTGCGTAAACTCCAGTTCCATCAGGGACAGGCTCTCTCTCAGCTGCAGCAGGCCGTGTGTGGGTCTGGGGGAGCAGGAGGGCTGGGGGGAGTCAGTACTCTGCTGGCTGGACCTGTGTCTGGGGTGCTGGGGACCAACAGGCTTGGAAGATCATATGTTATCGTCTTATCTGGAGGAGCTGTGATTCTAACCTTTTCTTTTAATTTGGGGAATCTTATTTCGAAATCAAAAATAATTTCTTCATTCCCTTGTATTAGGACAGTGCCATTGTGATAAATGTTAATGGTAAGCAGATAACAGCCCGAGTCCTCCTCTTCACCTGTATTCAGCTGTCGGCCTTTTGAAATCCCAGTCTTTTTTTATGTTTTTGAATTCCTCACATATTTGGTATGGCAGATTTCTGTCTTTGTAGTGTAGAAAATTAAATTTGTAATTATTTGTTTGCCTCCTGTTGTTGCATAGTCAAGAATTAGTGTCTCTCTCTAGTGTCACTCTGGTCTTCTATGATTTTGTTTTTGAATAACCTCCTGGCTTTAGCACTCCTGGTACTCTCTGGGTAGATAATCTTGAATGAGTTCTGCCATGCCTGCTGCAGCACTGTCTCTGTTCTGCCTAAATTGTTACTTGTAGCCATTTTTTTTCACTAGCCTGTGCTGAGCTGGCCTCTCAATCACGCTGCTTTCCAACTGTCAATTTTAAGTGTCACTTTTTACAGTTGGGACACACAGCTAGGTGGCTAATGACAATGCTACACACTTTAATTCAGTAATGTAATGTAGTTACATTTTTTTTCCCAATCAGTTTTATTTTGTCCTCTATCTTTTGTCCTTTTTTACAATAGTGGTTTGCCTTTCTTATTGTATCCCTTTTTTCTTTTTGTGTTCCCTTTTTTAATAAATGTCAAAATTCCTTTTTCTTGTTGTGTGTGAATTTGTCCTCTTATTTTCAATCCTTTCTGTCCTTGTCCATTTGTTATTTTTTGTTGTTGTAATCCTCTCTCTTTTTTCCCCTATTCCTGTCCCTTTACTGTTGGTGATTTAGCTCAGCATTTCCAAAGAATTTCCATTTGCTTATTTAAATGACCTTATAAATAACTGAACTTACAGATTGTCAATAAGTATGTAATATTAGTTTTGTATTTGTGTTTAATTTGTAGTTTATTTCATTTAATCTATCCTAAAGATGTTTTTTATCAGGAGCTCATCTTTTTGTAATTCACCCTCCATTCAGAACAAATGTTCTGCATTGCCTTTCAGTTTTATATCAGTGGGAGTTTTCTTTGTCACATCAGAGAGGCTGAACACATTAGCAAGGCAACCGTTACTCTTACTGTTACTCTTCTGCACTGTTAAGATAATATGTGATGCAGCCCACATCATGACAAATGCTGAATCCAAGTGGCCAGGCTCTGTCCATGACTCAGCTTAAATTTTTACAAAAATGACACTGTACCCCCATATGATTGTAGGACAGGTTGATGGTGTCCTACTTGGGGACAGAGAGTTCCCCTACCTGCCCTCTCTGATGACCTCTTACCCTGACCCTGAGCCTTTTCCATATGTTGTCATATTCTCTTTGTTATATAACATCCCACCAAATAAACATTGAATGTTGAATGACTGGGCTACTCTTTATCCAACTTCATAATGTTATAACTTTATTTTCAACTCATTGAATCAGGCTGGGGCGGTGCTATAAACATCACTGGTGTTTCCTGTGGAGTGTGTGGAAATGTAGTTCCATTGTCCCTACACCCCCCTTTGGTCTCAGGACGCGGCTTAAGCCAGTATTCCTTTAGAGCACAAAAGTCATTCAACATTCCACAGGTCTTCAAGTTCATTTGACAGGTTCTGTCAGTTTGGCAAATCTGGACAGTTCATACACAGCTGTAGACATCTGGGCAGTTATGTGTAACATTTAACCAATCATGAATAACATCAAAAGAGAACACTACTAACAGTCAAGGACTGACTATTAAGGTACAGTCATATCTACTGACAAACTCAATCAATAAGACATAATGGAAAATAAGAAAACAGCAGCACCTGCAAGGTTCATGTTTAAAGTGGTCAGGAGTGTTAGTTAGGGAGAGTATGAGTTGTCAGTGCTCCAGTCATGAGAAGTCTGAGGGTGGTGCCCTATGGATCAGATGAACTTTTGACTACAGTTTGAGGTCTGGTGTGGCCCGGCCCAGACTGGACTGGACTGTTTAGTCCCTTCAGACAGGAGCTGCTGTGGAAGGGTGATTCCTGGCTGTTACCCCCAGGTACCCTTGTGCTGTTCTGACAGAGACTGTTTATCCTGGTGACTGTATCAAGTAATGGAAATACAGACATAATGATCTCATTTCTGCACTCCACCCTAGTTTGTGTGATATCCTAACCAGGAGATATATGTTAACAGCTACATATAAAGCTTACATTAGTGGTACTTCCTGATGTCCAGCTAATTACTGACATACATGACACTGGGTCAGTGAGCAGCTACTCACATTGAGGAGGTGTTGTGAAAAATGTAACAATGGGGCAGCACTCTAGGGATGTGCCAAATGCACCTGCAAAGATCATCCTGTAGCTGTGGTTGCCTGATTGGGCTGGGTTTAACAGTCAACAGTAACTGACTGAATTACCTTTAATATGTTTGATTAAATGGCTTAATAAACTCATAGTTAGAGAGAGTAAGGGTTGCTGTTTGTTACAGGCAAACCAAGCTGAGTAAAAATGACTCATGCAGGAGGAGAGGTACTCTGTTTGCAGGTTTCCTTTTTCTGATGAGCATATTGGAACTTATGTTCCTTTCTAAGCAGTGCAGCTACTGTCAAACTATTCTGAGCTTCCTTCCCCATCTGTGTCCGTACCTGTGGGTCTACCTGAATTATCTTCTCTCCAATTTTTGCTGTCATTGGATTGAGAAAAACAACTAGAGTAAAATTTTGGCCAAAAGGGTTCCTTAATGTGTTTTTGGGGCTCTAAGGTTCTGAGGGGAGTGACTTGGCACTTGCTCTGGACCTTCGGGTCAACCTCAGTTTTTTCATTTGTGGTATGATACGCAGGGTACCCAAAATGCTCTGGGCTTCCCTTTTAATCTTATGCATTGATTGTTTATCTCTTGAGGACAAAACAACATGAGTATGAATACAGGGGTGGAAGTTTTTTTTGCAATTGACCATGAAGTTCTCGTGCATCATGTCCACTCCATGCTGATGAAGACATTTTGTTTACTTTATTGTATTTCCAGTCTTGCCTGCATTTATATTTTGTGGTTGCAATCTTTTGTGGTGTTTCGTGTTTTTGTAAAATGAGGCCAGACTTTCTACTGTTTCTGTGTCATAGTGAATGCACTTCAGGGTGAACAAACAAGCTGAAGGCATTTTCCTCCTCTGGCATGTAGTTGCACAGGTCAGTGTGACCGTGAGCCAGTCAGATTTCACCTTAAATTTTTACAAAACTAATAGTGATTGGCATGCAGATTGTTACGATGGATGTCATTTCTTGGATAAAAATTACTGTATGGAAAGTTCTGAAGTCTGGTCTGAAGAGTTGTGTTTTTCCCCTCTAAATTGTAAAGAGTATTGATAATGGTGTCAATATTGTCTAAAAATTGTTCAACAGTATCAGTAAGGTATCAATAAGATCTTAATGATACCCATCCCTAGTGAGGATGTAGTGAAACACAGTTTGTGTTCCCTGTGTGGAGGGGGATAAATCATACGATTGTCAGAAGATTAGTGCTGAGATCTTCTGGTCCCCCCTTTGGAAGGGTGCAGGATTATTTATTTTATTTATTTGATATTTAATGCCAAGTCGGCACCAAAGGCCATCTCATGGCAAGAACATGGTAAAACCTCAATAAATACAAGACCAACCAATAAATAAAGACAAAACACACAGGGACAGGATTAAAGACCTGAATAGACTGAAAGGTTTTGGTTAGAGGAAGTAGAAGAATGATGCTCATAGTAGCATGAGTCACAAGTAGACCCCCCTTTCCCCTTTTCACTGTGTGAAGAGTGAGATATCAGCACATAGTCTGATGTGGTTTCCACTGAAACACTGCTTAGTGAATTAGAGTAGGACCTGAGGTCGGCTAGACCGGCCATTGGACCCAGATCACAATGCAAAGTGTTTCAGTGTGCCTACTTATATGTGGCTCTTTGCAGAATTGAGGTGAGTGGGGATGAGACATTAACCGCTGAAAGAAAAGAAGGGGTGTCATGTATGTAGGGATTTGTTATAGTATTCCTTGCAAAACGCACCAAAAGTGTAAGGAATTATCTAAACCTCACGTGTGGCACCAGTTACGTAAGACTTTATTATTGTATTCCCCACAACAGAGGGCGTCACTTAAATGGAGAAAATTCTATAACATATTCTACTAATAATGGTGTAACTACGGTTAATCAGTTTCATAAAATATATCAGTCTCATTGTAGCTATAAATACGTAATTCCAACAAATAATTAAATTAATAATTATAATCAAAATTACAATATTAATAACTAATCATAATCAAATCACAACATTGTTGGTTCAGTTATAACCGAATTAATAACGTTAATGATTGGACAAACGTGAAGGCATTTGGAGTTCTTCGGTTCTGCAGAGGTTGGCAAACATTCAATATATATGTAATATTAATAAACCTTGTAATATGACAAAATTTATTGAACACATGTACTAAACGGCAAAGTATGATTTATTACAATGTAACAATAGACTATGTGTGTGTGTGTGCATGGGTGTGCATATGGTGCAGTGTGTATATGCGCGTTGGCGTGTGTACAGTAGGAATGTTCTCCTATGTGTGGGGGTCGCGCAGCCTTGGGTGTGTGTGTGATGCACACCTGTTCATGGAGAACAAAGGGAAAGAGATGGTGGGAGTTTTGAACTTAGCTGAAGCTAAGCGTTTTTGGAAAATGGTGCATGCAGTGTGCTAAAAATGGGTGTAATCGTGCAGATCACTAATGCTGGGTTGTTGTAGGTTAGTAGCTAAATAGATCACTTGCATAACCTAGTTTGAGTGAGATATTGCTGACTAACACTGCGCAGCGCTTGGCTAGGAGCCAGCTAAACAATGATCCAACAGGAGAATGATTACAGATATGAAAAATAAATAACACACTTAATGACATTTAGTTATGAACATAACAATATGTAGCTAAGCTATGTTATCTATCTGTGCCCAGTGTTACAGCCTTACTGTTGCAGTTTTCTCCGTTGGTTAGATGGGTCCAGTGCGTTCCTTTTGTTACAATTAGTCTCTGGTTTCTCAGGGCACAGGGTTGGTTGCTTGCTTGTTCTCTGGGGTCTGATGCCGTTTTTCAAGTAGCGGGATCCTCTTTGCAGGCTACTGGCCTCTTGGGACTTATAGGTCTTCGCTCTGCTGGATTCCGGGGTTTGCTGCGTGGCTCTCAGCGGCTGGATTCCACTTGTCTCTTGGCCTTGCGACTGTGCATCTCTGCTCCCTGTAGCTAACCACTGGGGTTCGAAGCTACCTTTTAGGCTGCATTGACCGGGCCTATTTAACCTGGGGAGTTCTCGCACACAAGGCAGACGAGGGTCAGAGTTGAGAGCCCGGATGAGAGGTTCATGCATGCGTTCAGCACGCAAGGCGGGAGCGAGAGAGAGAGGGTATGAGAGAGAATTTGAGAGAGAAGAGAGGTGAAAGCGAAGAGAGGGAGAGTGAAGAGAGAGAATTTCTGGGGTGTTGGTCCTTTTTATTACCTACGTTTTATGGCTTTTAATGTAGTAACGCTGTAGTTAGCGGTGTTTGGAATTTAGCTGTGGAACTATGGGAAACGTAGTTCAGTAGTCCCTACATGTAACTGCAGTACTGCAGAGCGTTCACTTTTAAGATGGAAAAATTCCTCTCTGTTGGAGCAGAGATATGATTTGGTGGAATGCAAATCATCTAGATACTGCAAAGCTTTTTTGCTGAAGGTTTGTAGATCTTGGAGGATGTTTGTTTTTAGCTCTCAGGTTTACAATCTCACTCAGTAGTTACTCGTTTGCAAAGGAGGGCAAGGCTGGCTTGCCTTGAGAGAGCCAAGACAGAGCATGACTATGTATTATTCAGTTCAAATTAGGTTAAGGGCAATTTAATAATGCCATTAATTTCAGAAGTACTGAAGATGTTTGTATGCCAGTAAAATGATCGAATGGACAATTAATTTCATGATTCAGAGATAATAATAATAATGACTGTTCATAATAAATTAAAGCTGTCTCTTATAGTGATTTGAATGATTAAGGGTGATTCATAATACCATTAATGAATAACAATGCTTTTCTTCAAGTTTTTGTTGAATTCCCTATTGTGTTACTGTTAGAAAACAATAAAATTCTCAAAAAGAGTAAAACAACCATGTTGTTAATGAAGTGACGGATCCCATGTTTGCAGTTGAAGACAGATACTTTACTTACACAGCCCGCCGCGGGAACACAAGCATGGAGCAAAATGTTCAAAGATTACATTGTGTGGTCAACATTTATACACTTTCAGGGAAATATATTAGCATGTGATGGCTCATATATGGTAATGAGGAACCCCACGTTCCACAGAAGGCAGGTAACGGGTCATTAACAGGAGGCACCATTTGGCTCTGGTTGGATGCGGCAACATCCCTTTGTAATTCACACATTCTCAAACACTGTGCCACTCTCCAAAACTGTCTCCCAACAGTTGCCAAGGGGAATTCACAACCACAGTGCAAGCTTTGCTTGCTTTAACTTCATTCAACTGAAGTAGACAGTGGCGTTTGAAAACATGAAACCATCTAGTGGTAGTGTGGGAAGTGCAATGATTTAAGTTCAAAGCTGCTTGGAGAGGGGCCCCATTATTTGGTTTGTCAGGAGCCTCACTCCCTCCTTTTTCTCCAGGGGCCCCACTCTCTGCCTGTTTTCCTAAATTGAGTAGCATCTTTCTTAAAAAACATTAAATACAGCCAAATGATATTATCACAAAAAGTTGAATATGCCAAAATCTATCCTCACACATGAGGGGACCATAAAATGTAGAGGAAATGTACTATTCACCACATGGGGAAGCAGAAAATATAAGGATAATGTTATTCCTCACAAAGGCTCCAGTTAAATGCAGGTGAAGTGTATGTAGTGCAAGGACAAACAGATAACACAATATGTTTAACTTAACAGTCCCAGCACAAGGCACCAATTAAAAGTAATCAATCTCATAAAATGACTTAAGCCATAACCTTTAATTTAAAAAATGTATTAAAATCACAATATTAATGGCAAACCTACAGGAATTATCATACCCTCTTAACAATACAATTATTGATCATTAGTTTTGGGGCTCTAACCAATTTTTGAAGGCTTTGTTCTATAAATAGAGTTGCTACAGTCGATGTTTAAGTGATAACACAGACAACCAGTTATAAATACAAAGGCTTCATTATTCACAATGATAAAATAGATGAGTTAGTCAGAACACACATAGAGTGTGCGTGTGTGTTTTTTCTCCACAGGCGGGGATGGTGTATATTTCTAGTGTGTGCGTGTGTTGTCTCCACAGGATGGGTTGATGTGTATTTATAGTGTGTGTGTGTTCTCTCCACAGGCTGGGTTGGTGTATATTTATAGTTTGTGTGTTCTCCCCACAGGCTGGGTTGGTGTATATTTATAGTGTTTGTGTTCTCTCCACAGACTGGGTTGGTGTATATTTATAGTGTGTGTGTTCTCTCCACAGGCTGGTTTGGTGTATATTTATAGTGTGTGTGTGTCTGTGTGTTCTCTCCACAGACTGGGTTGGTGTATATTTATAGTGTCTGTGTTCTCTCCACAGACTGGGTTGGTGTATATTTATAGTGTGTGTGTGTGTGTGTTCTCTCCACAGACTGGGTTGGTGTATATGTATAGTGTGTGTGTGTTCTCTCCACAGGCTGGGTTGGTGTATATTTATAGTGTGTGTGTTCTCTCCACAGGCTGGGTTGCTGTAATCTCACAGAGGGCTGCTGTAATGATCTGGCCTCAGTCCTGCATTCTCCCCATTCAGAACTGAGAGATCTGGAGCTCAGAGACAACAAGCTGCAGGATTCAGGAGTGAGAGCACTCTCTGCTGGACTGGAGGACCCTCACTGTAAACTGCAGAGACTGGGGTGAGTAACAAATACAAACCCCCTCTTTCATGAAGGGCTCAAATGTGACTAAGTATCCCGCTAATAATAATAATGACTCAGGCTACAGCATTCCTCAGCCCTGTTATTTTACATTGAGATTCTGTAAGCTGTGTAACACACTGCTATGTGTTTGATAATGATCACCAGTTCCACTGCCCTGTTATTTTACATTCAGATTCTTTAAGGTGTGTTTGACCAGAGCTGATCTCCTTCTCTCTGCAGGCTGTCAGGCTGTCGAGTCACAGAGAGAGGCTGTGATTCTCTGGCTTCAGCTCTGCGTTCAAACCCCTCACACCTGAGAGAGCTGGATCTGAGCTACACTCACCCAGGAGACTCAGGAGTGAGAGCACTCTCTGCTGCTAAACTGGACACACTTACACTGCTGCTGTAAGTACAGAGAGTTTCCACACTGCACCTCATAGACACACTGCTGTAAGTACAGAGAGTTTCCACACTGAACCTCATAGACACACTGCTGTAAGTACAGAGAGTTTCCACACTGTACCTCATAGACACACTGCTGTGAGTACAGAGAGTTTCCACACTGCACCTCATAGACACACTGCTGTAAGTACAGAGAGCTTCAACACTGTGTGTCACTCAGTCACTGTCTGTTCTGCTGTTCTTACAGTGTGGACCATGGAGGAGAGCGAAGGAACAAGCCAGGACCCAGGAAATGTGAGTCTGTCAGGACTGAACACTCACTCCCTCCATTTCCTCTCCTCCCTCTCTCCCTCTTCAACTCTTTTTTTTTCAGTCCCTCTCTTCACCATTCTCTCTTTCATGCTTAGACAGAGGTCTGTCCATACATACAGCACTGTGTGTGTGTGTGTGTGTGTGTGTGTGTGTGTGTGTGTGTGTGTGTTTTTCATGGTCATTGAGGTCAGTTTGTGTTTGTTTGCAGACGGTGTTTACAAACATTCACCCAGATTTAGACACCTACACATAAACACACACACAAACAACTCCACATACTCCAAACACACACATGAACACACTCACACAGAGGTGCATACACATACAAACACAACCCTGTTTCTCTCTTAATCTCACACACACTCAGTTACACATAATGAGATGAATATTAATAATGATAATTAATCTCATTAATGTCTCTGGTTTGCAGATGGCTGTCAGCTCACACTGGATTCGAATACAGTGAACAGATTCCTGTCTCTGTCTGAGGGGAACAGGAAGGTGACGAACACAGTGAGAGAGCAGCAGCCATATCCTGATCATCCAGAGAGATTTGACTGGAAGCTCCAGGTTTTGTGCAGAGAGAATCTGTCTGGACGCTGTTACTGGGAGGCTGAGTGGAGTGAGCCTGAGAGGGGAGGGGTTGATATAGCAGTGACATACAAAGATATCAGCAGGAAAGGGGAGGGTGATGACTCTGTGTTTGGATGGAATAAAAACTCCTGGAGTCTGGAGTGCTCTAAACACAATTACTCAGTCTGGCACAACAAGAATAGAACACGCATACCTGCCCCCCCCTCCCCCTACCGCAGAGTGGGAGTGTGTGATGGTGGTGATGGTAAAAGAGTGTGTGTGTACAGAGTAGGAGTGTGTGTGGACCGTCCAGCCGGCACTCTGTCCTTCTACAGCATCTCTGACTCTGACACAGTGACCCTCTTGCACAGATTCCACACCAGCTTCACTCAACACACACCCCTCTGTGCTGGGTTTGGAGTGTGGGAAACTGATGCCTCAGTGTCCCTGTGCCAGCTGGAGTAGAGTATCACACACATACACACACATACCCACACACACCCCTCTGTGCTGGGTTTACAGCGTGTGGGTATAACACCTCAGTGTCCCTGTGCCAACTGGAGTCTCACACACTCACACAATCTCTGTCTCTTTACCATACACACACACACACACAACACTCAAAACACTTTTACACACACTCTCACTCTCTCACACACACACCCCTCTGTGCTGGGTGTAGAGTGTGTAGATCTAACACCTCAGTGTCCCTGTGCCAACTGGAGTAGAGTGTAACAGACAGGCCATTTCCTGGTGCAATCCCCTGATAACCCTGAAAGAGTGCCAGGATGGACTAGGTAGCCTGTTGGAATTATTCATTTTTTTTTTTTTTTGTTAATCATAATAATACATTTTATACTTAGTGGATCCCCAAGAACATTTCGGTTTGCTTGCATACAATTATGGTTGACGTTGTTTTAATGAGAATGGTTTGATCCAGTGACCCAGTGACGTGGCTGGGGTGACGGTATATCCGGTGTGGTTAGCGCGGCAAAAAGGAGCGCGCGTGTGTGTTTCTGGCTGGCTGGATGTACGCCACTGGAGCGGGACTTTGGAATTCCTAGAGACCACGAAACCGGAATCTACGTTTCCCTTGTGTGATCAGCACCTCTACAACCAACCCATTTAACGCAACTAATCGAAAGGGGATCTTTTAGAAAACTAAAACCTGAACGAACTGATTGCTGGAGGGCAGCGACTGCACCTCGCAACAATCCGAAGACCGGGCTGTCCGTCGCCGAGCGACCAGGTAGAGCTGGCCGTTGCAGGAGAAGCTCCGGTGGGGAAACAGGTAACGTCAACCTTTCTTTTATGTTGTACGCAAGCAAACCGAGTGTCTTAGCTGCACGCCACCCTGGGGAGTGCGGAGATATAGTAAATACACAACCCTAGACAACGCTAACAGTAACGGTGGGAGAAAAACTCGGTAAGGCTGAGCTTGCGGTATCTCTACCCAGGGAGGCCGTGACAGAGTGGGGGCTCGTCCGGGATGTGAACTGTATTCAACGGGGCTTGTTATTTGTACGCTTTAACATTTGTCGGTACATTAAGGTTGACTTATCTTTTCGTCTGTTTGCGATACCTATGGGATTAGCCGTTAAAATTAGAATAACTAAAATCAGGTTGGCTTTGTAGTAGGTTAGTTACGGATAATACAGTTCTTTGTGTTGGGAAAACGTACACGGGGCTATTTGAGCCTGCTAAAGGGCTACACATTGCAAGGGTAGGTAGGTAGTTTAGTACGGGTGTGTAGACCCAAGTGCGAATTAGTCGTGCTGTACCGCTCCTAACATTAAAGAATTGTGTGTCCGGTAAATCTGACAGGTTGCATATCGCTTCGCCTGGATTAGCTATGGGATTATTGTTTTCCTAACTAGTGGAACGTAGTGGTGTTGGAAATTTTTGTGTTACACATATGCTTGTGTCAGTTACAGCCACTTGATACGCTCGGTGAGAGCGGTGCGACAGTGTTCTGTGGGCGGCACTCCAGAAACTGTCTTGCGGCGTTTCTAGTCTGCTGAATTGTGGGTTTTTCCCCTTGTTGTGAACCTGGTAGTGCTCTTGTTGCACGTGTGGTTCTTTGTATTTATGGAGAGTCGAATGCTCTCTTGTGGCTGCTGCACTTGTTATATGTGTTGAATAGTTTGTAGTTCCGTGAATTTTTGTGCGTCGGTGTTGCTGTAATCGGTGTTGTCTTCGGCAATTGTTTTGTGAGACACGGTCATGACAAGTGGTAGTTCTGCGAGTGGGAAAGTCACATCCCCTGACCTTGCTGGTGGGTTTGAGCTACCTACCGCTGCTCAGTTTAGGGCTCTTACAAGGCCACAGCTAGTTGCAATGGCTGAGCGGGATGGAATGGAAGTGCCATCCTCGGTGACGAAAAAAGAGCTGGTTGCGCTGGTGAAGGAGCTGTTCTGTTTGGAGGAACTTTGGGCAGAGCAGAAGGAGGAGAAGGAGCGGCAGGAGAGGTTGGCGAAAGAGGAAAGGGAACGACAGTTTGAGCTTGAAAGGAGAGAGCGCGAGCAGAAATTCGAGCTGGAGAAAATGAAGTTGGAGGTGGAAAAAGTAGCGAGGGAGAGAGGAGTGTTGCCAGAACCAAGTTTTAATCTGAGCTCTGCTGAAAAACTCCTACCTCAGTTCAATGAAGAGGAGGTAGACATTTTTTTTGACGCCTTTGAACGAGTGGCTACTGAGTTGGCCTGGCCTCGTTCAAAATGGCCACTGCTGGTGCAGCGGGCTCTTATTGGTAAGGCACAACACGCATATGCTGCGTTAGACCTCTCGCTTTCTCTCGATTACGACGCCGTAAAAGAGGCTGTGTTAACTGCCTATGGTAGCGTCCCAGATGAGTATCGCCGTAAATTTAGATCCCACAGGCGTAAGGGTGGTGAGTCTCACCTTGATCTATTCCGTAGACAACAGATACTTATGGGACGCTGGCTAACTGCATGCAGGGCAGACACTGTGGAGACTCTGACTGAGCTCATTTTAATGGAGCAGTTCAGGAGCTGTTTGTCACGGGAAATTGACGTGTACATTGCTGAGTGTGGGGTTCAAACTGTGAAGGAGGCAGCAGAGCTTGCAGACACCTGGGAGGTCATCCATCATGGTGGTATTGGGCGTGGTCATTATGACAAACGAAAGTCTTTTGGCAGCTTGAAGCCTGAGTTGAAGCGGCCCGGTAGCGACCAGCCTGGACAGGGTGGAGGCTTGGATGGTGTGAAGGCTCACCGAAGTGGTGCTCAACAGGGAGGCGGTGGCCAGCGGCTCCCTGAGCGCTTTGTCCGAAATGGACGAAGTGGACCTGGCTCTCGCCAAGACATTATCTGTCATAATTGTCGGCGGCCAGGGCATATTCGCAGTAGTTGCCCAGCCCTTAGAGACAGAGCAACCCGTGACCAGGTCGTTGCTCTGGTGTCAGCTAGGACCCAGAGTTCTGAAGCTGAAAAACAGGTGCACGGTAACAATGTGGAAAAGCTGTTGGTGAATAATGCTTGTTTTGTGTCACCTGGCTCTGTAGCTCTGGATTGTGAGAGCCCTGGGGTTCCAATACAGATTCTGCGAGACACTGGGGCTAGTCAGTCCCTGCTGGTTGCTGGTGTGTTGGACTTGCCATCCCCAGTACCAGGAAGTCCTGTTGTACTTCTGGCTGGCTTAGGAGGAGAGTTTGGGCCGTATCCACTAATAGAGGTGTACCTGCGCTCTGAGTTGGTTAATGGTCCCATGAGGGTGGCTGTTATTGACTCGCTCCCTGTGCCGGGTGTGTCATTATTGTTAGGTAATGACCTGGCAGGTAATAGAGTTACGGAACCTCCTGTTCTCTCCCCTGAACCACTTAATGTTGTGGACACAGAGAAGCTGGCTAAGGAGTTTCCTGAGGTGTTCACTGCATGTGTAGTGACGCGTGCTCAGGCAAAAGCCCGTGTTCATTCCACTCCATGTGAGGAACAAGATGCCACAGTAGATTTGTGTGACACATTTATGGCCCACCTGAAACAGACACAGGAGGACCCACACCTGAGTAGGGAGGCCCTGGTTGAAGCTCAGCTTGCAGATGCTGATCTAGCTCCCTTTTTCCGTATGGTGGAGGAACCCACCGGGGATGCTGTGCTGTCTGAGGGTTATTACTTACAGGACAATGTCTTGATGAGACGTTAGCGGCCTCCAAGGGATGCCGCTGAGGAATGGAACGTGTTGCAACAGGTAGTGTTGCCTGGAGGATATCGGGGAGGTGTGCTTAAAATGGGTCACGCTGGACCCATGGCTGGTCATGTGGGAGTAAATCGTACTCTAGAAAGAATCAGACGCCATTTCTGGTGGCCAGGTATGAAGAAAAGAGTTCTTGAGTACTGCAGATCTTGTGAGCCATGCCAGCGTGCGGGTAAGGCTCAGCACAGGCCGCCACCCGTGCCTCTTAAGCCACTTCCACTTTTCTCTATTCCCTTCACAAGAGTGATGGTTGATTGTGTTGGGCCCCTTCCAAAGACAAAGAAGGGTAACGAGGATCTCCTTACCATACTGGACGTTACCACACGGTTCCCTGAAGCGGTTCCCCTCAGGAACATTAGGGCCCAAACCATAATTGAGAGCCTCATTCAGTTCTTTTCCAGGTATGGTCTTCCGCGGGAGGTTCAGTCTGACCGGGGATCGAACTTTACTTCTACGGTTTTCCAGGGTGTTCTGAATCAGCTAGGCATTAAACAGGTTTTGTCCTCGGCTTATCATCCTCAGTCTCAGGGAGCAATTGAACGCTTCCATCGGACTTTGAAGGAGACGGTGAGAGCATGCAGCGATCAGTTCCCTGGGGAATGGGATGCTGCCATGCCTTTTCTAATGTTTGCAGTTCGGGATAGTGTTAATGAATCCACTGGCTTTACACCTTTTCAGCTAGTCTATGGTCATGAGGTGCGTGGACCTTTGGGCCTACTAAAAGAGCGTTTAGTAGGTGATAGTGTTCCAGAAGATTAGCTCGCATATGTTGCTCGATTTACTGATCGGCTGCAGGTTGCTTGTGAGGTGGCCCGGCAGAAGCTTGCGGGTTCAAAAGCTAGAATGAAGCACCACTATGACAAGCGGGCTCAGCCACGTAGCTTTTTGGCTGGGGATAAGGTGCTCGTTCTGTTGCCAGCAGGGGGTGACAAGCTTGGTGTTCGGTTCGAAGGGCCTTATTCTTGAAAGGGTATTGGCAGGTGCCTCTTACAGACCATGGCAAGGAAGTATCAGCCTTTACTACTCAGGACTCCTTGTATGCCTGCAGGGTCTTACCATTTGGCATGAAAAATGCTCCTGCTTGTTTTCAGAGGCTGATGAATCAGGTGACCAGGGGTCTAGGCAATGTAGTTACTTACATTGATGATGTGGTTGTGTTCAGTGACTCATGGGAGAGCCACATTGGGCACATTCGTGCACTCTTTACTCGACTTACCGAGGCTTCTTTAGTTGTGAATTTACCTAAATGTGAGTTTGGGCAAGGTCAGGTCACTTACTTGGGTTATCGCGTGGGCCGTGGTGAGGTACTTCCACGTTCTGCCAAGGTTAAGGCTATCATGGATCTCCCAGCTCCGCGGAATCGTCGACAACTCATGAGAATTTTGGGCATGTGCGGGTTCTACCGCAAGTTTGTCCCTAATTTTTGTGATTTTGTGATTTTTCTAAGTAGATGTGTGGTGTTAGTCTGTCAGGTGGTGGCAGGCGGAAATGTCTGTCCGTTGTTTTTACCAAAAATTAAAAAAATTAAAAGGAAAAAAAGGATAAAACATGGGAAAGGTTAGAAAAAAAAAGTGAAACTGTGTGATTTCTTCAATTTTTGGCTTATGGGGGGGGTACTGTAACAGACAGGCCATTTCCTGGTGCAATCCCCTGATAACCCTGAAAGAGTGCCAGGATGGACTAGGTAGCCTGTTGGAATTATTCATTATTATTTTTTTTTTTGTTAATCATAATAATACATTTTATACTTAGTGGATCCCCAAGAACATTTCGGTTTGCTTGCATACAATTATGGTTGACGTTGTTTTAATGAGAATGGTTTGATCCAGTGACCCAGTGACGTGGCTGGGGTGACGGTATATCCGGTGTGGTTAGCGCGGCAAAAAGGAGCGCGCGTGTGTGTTTCTGGCTGGCTGGATGTACGCCACTGGAGCGGGACTTTGGAATTCCTAGAGACCACGAAACCGGAATCTACGTTTCCCTTGTGTGATCAGCACCTCTACAACCAACCCATTTAACGCAACTAATCGAAAGGGGATCTTTTAGAAAACTAAAAACTGAACGAACTGATTGCTGGAGGGCAGCGACTGCACCTCGCAACAATCCGAAGACCGGGCTGTCCGTCGCCGAGCGACCAGGTAGAGCTGGCCGTTGCAGGAGAAGCTCCGGTGGGGAAACAGGTAACGTCAACCTTTCTTTTATGTTGTACGCAAGCAAACCGAGTGTCTTAGCTGCACGCCACCCTGGGGAGTGCGGAGATATAGTAAATACACAACCCTAGACAACGCTAACAGTAACGGTGGGAGAAAAACTCGGTAAGGCTGAGCTTGCGGTATCTCTACCCAGGGAGGCCGTGACAAGAGTCACACACATACACACCCCTCTGTGCTAGGTTTACAGTGTGTGGGTATAACACCTCAGTGTCCATGTGCAAGCTGGAGTAGAGTCTCTCTCTCTCACACTCACACACACACACACACACACACTTATACACTCTCCCTGTGACAAATATTCACTCCAGCTCACACACTCACCCATAAAAACATGTTGTAACCCAAATGCACACATACTCACACCTGTACTGCTACACACACACACACTCACACACTTGTAGTCTCAGATGAATCAACACACTTACACCGGAACTGCTACACACAAACGCACTGATACAACTGCAAACACTGAAAAAAAAAAAACTGTGTTTGCAGTTGACACTTCCACCCACACATAAACACACACACATACACTCCGACAGACACACATGCACACACTCTCTTACACACACTCACCTATACTTAAATAGCCTCATACACAAACACCAAAAAATGCATGTTGACTCACAAACAAACGTACACATTCACACATTACATGCACACACACTGACGTAAATATACACTCAACAAAATTCTTTTTAATAGCTCATACACAAACAGTATTTTATATATTTTTTAAACATATGTGCCTGTGGAAACACACACAAATTTGTACATAGATACACTAGGTAGGAGCAGAGGTAGGAGAGAGACACAGTTTCAGATGTCTCCAGTTTACCTCTGTACAAGTTCAATTCTGTACTGTACTGTAACAATTAGCCTTTTAGCAGGTTCATTTGAAGAACTATTGTGTAATCATGTTTTATTGTAGTACAATAAAATTATATTATAAATGTTAAAGGTGTGTGTATGTAATTTTTTTGATGTAAGACATGAATATCACACACAACCCCCAGAACCTAATACCAACTGTACGACAGAGAAACAGCCCTGATTGTGCTATGAACAAAAACAGTGTGTCAGTGTGTCTCTGTGTGGCTTTAGGCCTGTACATGCTTAATGGCAGGATCAGAGGGGACTCTTTAGGGAACTTCACTTACTGCTCAGCTCTTAGGGCTAGTGTAGTCGACTATGCCGTCACTGATATGGACCCCTCCAACATTCGTGCAATCACTGTCAGACCACAGACCCCTTTTTACCACCACTGGAAAATCAATTTGCACCTGAACAGAACTGGAAAATCTAGGAATTAAAGGCATTTCTTCTTCAATCTGTAATTTAAGCTAACCCCCAAAAAACTAATCAGTAAAAGAATCAGGAAATCATAAATGCTAAAGAAAATGGTTTGATGATGAATGCAGATCCATGTGAGAGAAAATGAGACTATTATTACATTTGAAATATCACAATCACAAAACCCAGATTTTAACCTCAATTGGGAGATGCTTAAATTGTACAAGCATGCCTTAAAGTAAATTTAACGAAAATCATTCACAAGCAAATGTACAACCTGAAGAGTATAGCAATTTGTACTAGTTTTTTGTCAATGTGTTTTTAATTTCTTCTCCGGGAAAAAATTAATTACGTAACAAAATAAAATCAGAACTACTACTCCAAAATGTACAGAAGTGGAGATAAACTCGACCCCAGTAACTAATGTGTAATCTGTGTGAACAGTAAACTGGGGAATGTTTTCTCCTGTATTCTAAATGCCTGAATACAGTCCTTCCTTTCTGAACACAGTGTCTTGAGTAAGAGTCAGTTTGGCTTTCTTCCAACACGTTATAGGAATGATATTATTTATACTGTACACACCTCAGTTATGGTGATGGAGCCTGTCCCAGCATGAATTGGGAGAGGGGCAGGGAGACACCCTGGACAGATGAGCACTTCCAAAACCCAGGCAAACACATGCAAGCTCAACACAGGGACTCTCAGGTAGGCACTGCTTTTGTACCATTAAGCAAGGCATGTGACCCAGATTGTTCCAATAAACATCCAGCTTTATAAACGGAAGTTTCTGTGCTTTAGGGCGTCTGCTAAAAATAACTGTCATGACAACCCATTTTGTCTTTGCCATAACAGACAGTGAAGAATAGATATATGTATCAGAAGAGACTGGTCCAAAGGGAAGAGGGAGGGTGGTCCTCCCTTGTTTTTGAGAGGAAACAGGAAGACAATAAAATAAAAACATATTAAAATGTAATGTTGGAAGACCTCGCTATCATTAGTAAAAAAAAAAAAAAACTTTTTTACATAAATAAAAACCCCTTGGGGTACAATAATCCTTTCTTTTAACTCCGAAAAATCAAAATGCCTCAAAAGCGACCTGAGTCCTTCAGGTGAGGAACAACACTTCTTGTCTTTTATAGGAACAGGGGGCAGTCAGAATAACTCAATGCATGACATTATTTCTCCCTCAGCCTGTGATTGGCCAGTAAACGTAATTTGACATTCAAGGGAGGTGATCTTTTTTTCGCCATTTTCATTGTGTTTTTCCAACCACAGGCAAAACATTTCCGAGAAGACTCTGACTCTGTTTCAAATCACCTGCCTACCTTTAGTCAGTGGGAATCAAAACACGAAACTGATCGTAGATCAGTGGTTTTACTTAGAGATGCTTCAACAAGCTGTGAAAAAAACACTTGTTATTTTGTCCAGTGTTGATAGGAAAAAAAAGAGGAAACTGGCAATGGTGTCAATTAAAACTTTGCATTGTTTGAGGTAGTTTACCATTGTTCTCCCAATTTTCTCAAATTGTCCTTAACTTAACCATTCTATATCAAGCAGATAGCAGAGTCACCTAAATTGAAAACACATACCGGCAACATAAAAAGTCAATTACGTTCGTTAGCAGTATTTCATGTTTTCTTCTAGATTCATGTTTTCTTCTAGATGTATTCAGATATCGGTAAGTAGTTTGAATATTTTTATTTTTACAACGTTAATAACTTACATTGATAAGGCAGAATGGAAAATGAAAAATGTATGCTCCACAAGCATTTATTTACAGGAATCGGAGAGCTGAGGATAAAAAGACTAAACAAGCATTTGATAGCAGCTATAACTCTGCTGAGGGTGAATAACTGGATGTGTTATTTAAGTATTTTTTTTATTTCATTTGGGCTATTTAGAAAAGATATAATGCACATAATACACATGAATAAAAATTTTAAAGTTTCTAGGTAACTAATATAGAAGGTAGTAACATAATGATAAACATTACTTATTTGCAAAAATTATATCAATTTATGATGAAATACTACTTAAATCTCATAACTTATATTTTTACAAAACCAATAAAAATTCATTAAGGGAAGTCATGTTTTAATCATACTTATAATTATTTTTTTTCTGTGCAGTTCCCATAGATGATAACCTCAAGATGTAATACTAATGCAAAAATGCATGAATGATCATATTCTGGAATCAAATGTACAGGCTAATAATTCCTGGGAAACCATCCAATGTACTTCAAAAATCCATGAAACAAATACATATTTTTTTTTTTTTAACTTTTTTTCAAATATTGCTGTTTTGTAAACCTTATTTGTTTTTGACCCTCTGCTGCTTTGCCCTCCCCCTCTCACCTGTCCTCCCCAATTTTTTTGAGTCTCCAACCACCACTGATTTGTATGTAGTATATTTGTCTGTCAGTCTACAGCAGCTCCATTCAAACTGTCACACAAGCTGCTTTTACATGCAGTGACCACAGGAGGGAGACAGACCAGCACTATTGCACCTGATGTAATAAAGTATTGATAGGGAAAGAAATAACTGGTCCTGTACAATGACTCAAAACACAACCTTTAACCTGCTCAAAGGCCAATGCTGCATCTATAGAGATGATTTAGAGGAAGGGTGCATGTGCTGTTTAACAGAGGTACATGTGAGAAGAAGAATATGATAGGAAAATGTGAATGATGCTGGATTCACTCTCCATGCCCAAACCCAGGAGAGACGGTCACTCTGAGCTGTAAACCCAACCCTGAAGTATATTACAACACTTACAATGAAAACTATGTTGTTAACTGGTATCAACAGAAAGCTAAAGACAGCATTAAACTACGCTGATCTACTTAACAGATAAGCATAGCTCAGGGATTCCTGACCGCTTCAGTGGCAGTAGAGTTTATTATGGGAGTGAGTTCACTCTGACCATCAGTGGATTCCAGGCTGAAGATACAGGAGATTACTACTGTCAGAGTTACCACAGTGGCCCTGTGTTCACACAGTGATAGAGAGCCGTACAAAAACCTCCCTCAGTCAGACTGCACAGAGACTGCACTGCTGCAGCTGGGACCTACTGCAGGTGCTGAGGGGGGAGGCACTGACCTGGGACACTGAGGGGTTCTGCTCCGGCACACTGAGCTTCAGTGGTTCAGTTATAACTCTCTCAAACTCTGTATACTGACACAGTTGTAGCTGCAACTTAAACACCGCACCATTGGTTCACTGAACTCCAAAAATAACACTCATATACTAACACTGAATTCAATCCTCAGAATATCCAAGCCAATTAATGACAGTTGGGGGAAATTCAAATGGCAGTGTTAAAAACATTCTAAAAATTCTGAACCTCCCAGATGAATGAGTCTCAGTTAATGAAAAGTATTTTTATGATAAAAGTTTTGACTGTAAAATAGTTGTATGTCACATGTTCTAGGATATAGTAGCAGTGTTCACCAGACAGGACAGTCCAGAGTACTCTACCTGTCTACCTGTTCACCACGTTAACTCCCCAATGGTGAAACGAACTCCCTGTCCTACTACAGACTGTTACTGAATCATTACACTCCTTCTGACGTGGTCTGAAAACCCAACTCTTCAGACAATATCTGGCCTAAACATCCTACCCTCATCCAGAACTTGTTGTGTGATATCCAATACCCAAGATTTCCAGGTCTCTGATAGAGCCAGGAACTGAAACGACTGTATCTCTGCATAGGCTGTGATGAGGTCAGCTTTCTCGGCCAGGTTGGCCAGGTTGCGTCTGCAGTGGTTGGGTCTCTTGAAACAAGTAGAAGAGCACAGAGCAATAGGGAAAGGAAGCAAACACATGACGAGCTGAGGGTTGTCTGGAGAGAAGAGAATAAAGAATAAAGAAACTGTAGGTAGAGGCCAGAAAAGGCACACACAAAGTGACACAAGGAGGTGATGAACTGACGATGAGGCTGCTGTACCGCTAATTCCGACAATTGACAACATATCAACTGCTGCTACCGCTTCAGACATGCAACAAATCCAGACTACTTCTCAGTTAATTGACTTAAGACACAAACTTAAGTATTCAGTATGTTCTGTCCCACAGTCCCTCACAACTAAATGAATGTTCAGTGTTGATTCACAAATGAATTAAGAAAAACAGTCCCAGCAGATAGGAAGTATGTGGTAATTCATAATAATTTCTGTCAGTCCTTTATGTTTAGATCTGCATTGGTGGTGTGCTTCTCTGTTGCATTTTGTTCTACATTTGAGCTCCCTGCCCATTGTAACATCATAGTTGTACTGCCCCTTTAAGAGGACGTTAGAATGTGGAGCTGTCGCCATAGCTACCCTGTTATTGAAAGCCCTTGGAGCACAGCTGTTACCTCCTCTTCCTCTCCATCCATTTTTCTTTTCATACCCCTAAGAAGTCATGCTTGTGAGTAATTAGAAAACT
>JAFBMS010002585.1:0-26957 GCA_019788955.1 Albula glossodonta
CACCAGGAAAATTCTCTCTCTCTCAGGGGAGGAAAAACAAAAAGCAAAAGAAGCACTGACGAGTACAATAAGCAATCAAAAGAAAAAAGAAACACACACTGAGAGAGCCTCTCTCTCTCACGTCTGCAGCCACAATCTCACGCTTGTGACATCACAATGGGGCGCGTTCGGCGCGGTGTGGCCGTAAGAAAAACAACATGTTTTATCAATATCTTTTATCACTTGTCCATCCGCATGTCATATCTACTTTTGTTGTCCAAAACGCTCGAGCCAACACCATTAAGCAAACCCCCAGCTTCTTCTCTTTGTTCAGGAGTAAGCTGGCGAGAGAATTCCTCTCCAGCCGTCAATCCCAGCCCAGCCCCGCAGTCCTTCTCAGCGCCATCAGTCCGTCCGCCATTCAAAACTCTTTTCCTTGAATCCATGTCATGTTGAAAAACCACATTAACAGCTGTATTACTAGAACTTTCACCATGATCCAAAACTCCAAGTCCATGTTCAGACAATTGATCAGGAAACACAGAACTGGCCGTTTGTTTCAAATCCGTATCCATAGCGATTTGTCCAATTGCCGGTCCTCAGTCATTCGCGTTGAAATCCATTCCCGTTAATTAGAAAACACACGAAAATTCTGCCCCTTGGCAGATAAACTGCTCAGGGGAGGAAATAACCAAAAAGCAATAGAAGCACAACAAAAGTAACAGACGAGTACAATAAACAATCAAAAGAAAAAAGAAACGAACACTGTGAGAGCCTCTCTCTCTCCCACTTCTGCAGCCACAATCTCACGCTTGTGACATCACAATCGGGCGCCTTCAGCATGGTGTGGCCGTAAGAAAAACAACATGTTTTATCAATATCTTTTATCACTTCTCCATCCGCATGTCATATCTACTTTTGTTGTCCAAAACGCTCGAGCCAACACCATTAAGCAAACCCCCAGCTTCTTCTCTTTGTTCAGGAGTAAACTGGCGAGAGAATTCCTCTCCAGTCGCCAATTCCACTCCAACACACGTCGGCAATTCCACCCCAGCCCCGCAGTCCTTCTCAGCGCCATCAATCCGTCCGCCCTTCAAAACTCTTTCCCTTGAATCCATGCCATGTTGAAAAACCACATTAACAGCTGTATTACTAGAACTTTCACCATGATTGAAAACTCGAAGTCGATGTTCAGACAATTGATCAGAAAACACAGAACTCGCCATTTGTTTCAAATCCGTATCCATAGCGATTTGTCGAATTGCCGGTCCTCAGTCATTCGCGTTGAAATCCATTCCCGTTAATTAAAAAACGCACGAAAATTCTGCCCCTCGCAGATAAACTGCTCAG
The DNA here is from genome assembly GCA_019788955.1 of Albula glossodonta. Classification (NCBI taxonomy): domain Eukaryota; kingdom Metazoa; phylum Chordata; class Actinopteri; order Albuliformes; family Albulidae; genus Albula; species Albula glossodonta. The sequence goes on from JAFBMS010002585.1 coordinate 1,330, forward strand.
GGGAGGAAAAAACCAAAATGCAAATGAATCACTACAAAAGTAACAGACGAGTACAATAAACAATCAAAAGAAAAGAGAAACAAACACCGTGAGAGCCTCTCTCGCTCCCACTTCTGCAGCCACAATCTCACAATTGTGACATCACAATCGGGCGCGTTCAGCGCGGTGTGGCCGTAAGAAAAACAACATGTTTTATCAAAGACAGAAACATGTATTATGTTCAGGCTCTCAGGTATATGTTGTTGGATTGATGGTGTTACGAAGAGCTCAAATGCCGATTTTATGTCTTGGACATGGCTGACAGTGTATGTGGTGGGACCTGGAACCATTTTGATGACATTAGCAGCATTAAGCCTGACCTCCATTTTACCGAGGGGCTCCCATCCTTAATAAAATGCTTTCCATTACCGCTAAATATTGACGTCAATGTTTAAGCTAATGCAAACAATAAGAAAGTTAAATTTAAATTTTAAATTAAATATTACCACCACCACCCCCAACCCCGGCAAACACCCAAAATACCTACTTTTGCAAAAATATGCAAATCACCATAAAATCTCTCAGTTGGACCTTAAATTGGAAAGAAAGACCTTTTTTCTTGTTTTAATGCCAATCTCCTCACTGGAACCACGGTCAACTTTGGGTGTAGTTCACAGCCAGACACAAAAGGTGGAGGTCTATTCCTTAATAAAATGGTTGCCATTACCACTGAATATTGGTGTCAAGGTTTATGCTAATTCTAACAATAAGAAAGGTAGGAGGGCCTAGGCTGCTTGTCCTGGTTGGAGCCACTTCTACCACTCGATTGTGGGGGTGGGAAAAACGAAAATGCTTACAGCACCTGGTATTCCCAGGCGGTCACCCATCCAAGTACTAACCAGGCCCGACGCTGCTTGGCTTCCGAGATCAGACGAGATCGGGCGCGTTCAGCGTGGTGTGGCCGTAAGCGAAAGCTGCCCTCTCAGTCGGTCGCCTCATGGTTGTCATCCGCTTTCTACTGCTGTTGTGACGCCGGAGCCTTTTTTTTTTTTTTTTTTTTGTTTTGTCCAACACTGCGGAGCCGAGGCTCACGTTTGGAGTTTGGGTTTTTGGCTGGAGCTTGGCACCGGCCAAGGCCACAGTGTCAGGCCCGGCTCTAGGTGTGGATCTAGGCCGGAGGCTCAGGGTTTGAAGATGGTGGAGAAAGACCCACCACCGGCTCCCAGTTTCACCTGGGCTTTGGCTCACATTTCATGCGGGAGCTCCGTCTGAGCCGCCCGCTCTTGGTGGTGGCTCAACCCTCGTATTGTCCTCAAATTTGCTCACATCTTTTATCCTTGGGGTCAATTTGACCCAAGCTATTTCAACCTCCAGGCAATGATTATAATTAAAATTGCTACCCATTTTTATGTGTCAGGTACTTCACGTTTCTTGGTTTACTACCCAAATAGCCCTTTAAATTAAATATGACCACCCCCCCCCCCCCCCCCCCCAAACCCCGGCATGCACCCAAAATACCTAGTATTGGAAAAATATGCAAATCACCATAAAATCTCTCAGTTTGACCCTAACTTGAAAAGAAGGACCTTTTTTTTTTTCCTGTTTTAATGGCTTTATATTATTTCTAAGTAAATTTTATTTTGTCATTTATATCATTTGGAAAGAAAAACTATACCTTTTATCAAAGACAGAAACATGTATTATGTTTGGGCTCTCAAGTATATCATTTTCGATTGATGGTGTTACGAAGAGCTCAAACGCTGTTTTTATGTCTTGGACATGGCTGACGGTGTATCTGGTGGGGCCTGGAACCATTTTGATGACATTAACAGCATTAAATGTAACCTGTCATTCAGGTGGGGAGAGGGACTATAATAACTTTCCATTTTTGTAAGGTAACTTGTCTGCTGGTGGTTGAGAGACAACGGGAGGGTCAATACTAAGGCTCTCATTCCCATCAGAGGAGGATGTCTCATAATCAGGGTCCTCCTCAACATTATCCTCTGTCTCAGACACATTCTCCTCTATGTCACTTTCACTGTCAAAGAGCTGTGACAAAACCGCATTGGCACGAAACCTTTGCTTAGAGGTCATTTTCAAGTGAAAGAGAACATAAAGCAAGAGCACACAGCGCACCAAGTGAAATGGTTTTGAAAGCTGCGGTGCAAGCTTTCATATGTTTGCTCCTCCCCTTTGTAGTGTGAACTGCCAATCTCCTCACTGGAACCACATTTCCACACCCCAACAGTGCAGGAAATATCAGCGTACTTGTTGGAAATATATTTTCTCCTCCCCCATGTCATGTGAACTGTCAGTGGTTCTCATGCTACCACAGGTATGGTTATGATGGGTTAGGGCCAGACCCGATCCAAGTGGGGCACATGCCCCAGTAACAATCTGTGGTGCCCCGGTAAATGGTTGTGAAAAATAACATAGCTCCCAAGGGGGGGTTGACCCCTGGTCAGCCTAATCAACTGTCAGTAGCTTTGAATAAAAGTGTCAGCTCAATGACTCTGAAAGTAATGTAACGCAACTAGCCTATTGTCGTTGCTGATGCATTCCCCGCATGAGGATGTGAGCACTAGGGTTTCGCGCCCCAGAAGGGCCTCAAATCTAGCAACACCCCCTCTGCTTCAGGGCCCTAAAGCAGAGGGAAGGTTTTTTGAAGATTATAAAATTGCATGTTAGTGGCCTCAATATCATCCAAAACAACCAAATGAAATGTGTGAACGATGTTGATATTTCTTATGTTTTATACCGCCAGAACAACCTGGGCTCAAATTCAGCCCAGAGAACACCGATGTGCACAAAATGTGTACAGGACATTGAAAACACATCATCATGTTCATTTTACGTTCACCCAGTTGTCCCCATTAAATTAGGAAAAGTCATGAAATATGAGGCAAAAAAACAAAGTCAATAATCCATTGAAACATTGAATGGGGTCACATGGACCCCAAAGATAATAGGAGGGTTACACTCCTGCTTAAGCCTGACCTCCATTTTACCGAGGGGCTCCCAGCCTTAAGCCTCTCTCCCGATACCTCGTTCTCAGCCCTTGGCGCCAGAACCGCGGGCAACTGGTCACCCAGACAGGACTGGGACAACTGCTTACACCAACGGTTGCAGAAGTGTAATTTGTGGGATCAGACCTATCTTTCAGCTGACACAGCGCTGACAGACATACTTACAGCCATGCGCATTTTGATACTGACAAAACGTAGGCATAGATATAATGATGTAGACACAACCTGGATGCAGTAACCTGGAAGAGGTCGGTCTACTTTAGTTGTAGCTCACTGCCAGACACACAAGGTGGCAGTCTATTCCTTAATAAAATGGTTGCCATTACCACTAAATATTGGTGTCAAGGTTTAAGCTAATTCTAACAATAAGAAAGGTAGGAGGGCCTAAGTTGCTTGTCCTGGGGCAGGCCTTAGATAATCTGGGGGAAAGCCATAGATAAGAAAAAGAATAAAAAGGAAGAGGGTGAATGTTGGCGTGCCAAGGCGGTCTCTTCTTCCGCTGTGCGGACCAGCCCGGCTGGTGTCGCGTATCGTGTTTGGATAATACACAATAAACCTTTTTTGCATCAGGCGCGGTGGATGTTGATCAGGCTCAGGTACTGAAGCAACGAAGGCTTGAGGACATTCAAAAAAAGTGTGACGAGGGGCCCCCAGCCGTTGGGCCCAGGTTGGAGCCACTTCTACCACTCGATTGTGGGGGTGGGAAAAACAAAAATGCTTACAGCACCTGGTATTCCCAGGCGGTCACCCATCCAAGTACTAACCAGGCCCGACGCTGCTTGGCTTCCGAGATCAGACGAGATCGGGCGCATTCAGCGTGGTGTGGCCGTAAGCGAAAGCTGCCCTCTCAATCGGTCGCCTCATGGTTGTCATCTGCTTTCTACTGCTGTTGTGACGCCGGAGCCTTTTTTTTTTTTTTTTTTTTTTTGTTTTGTCCAACAATGCGGAGCCGAGGCTCACGTTTGGAGTTTGGGTTTTCGGCTGGAGCTTGGCATGGGCCGCCCGCTCTTGGTGGGGGCTTAACCCTCATATTGTCCTCAAATTTGCTGACACCTTTTATCCTTGGTTTCAATTTGACCCAAGCTATGTCAACCTCCAGGCAATGATTATAATTAAAATTGCTACCCATTTTTATTTGACAGGTACTTTACCTTTCTTAGTTTACCAGCTAAATAGCCCTTTAAATTAAATATTACCACCACCACCACCCCCAACCTCGGCAAACACCCAAAATACCTACCATTGGACAAATCTGCAAATCACCATAAATTCTCTCAGTTTGACCTTAACTTGGAAAGAAGGACCTTTTGTTCCTGTTTTAATGGCTTTATATTAATTCTAAGTACAATTTTTTGTTTTTGTCATTTATATCATTTGGAAAGAAAAACAATATCTTTTATCAAAGAGAGAAACATGCATTATGTTGGGGCTCTCAAGTATATCATTTTCGATTGATGGTGTTACAGCGCGCTGCTTGACACTCCTTGCGTAATGCCCCTTTTCCAAGCACTCACGGCAGACAAACTGAGGGCAAAGTCGCATCACATGAACCGGGCTCATGCACAAACGGCAGATCTTCACCTGCCTATCATGCATGACCCGAAAATACAGTGGTCCATCTCCCGTATCAAAACGCACGCTGTATGGCAACGAAGCAACCTCTTTCGGGAATTTGACCCTGAGAAACTGCGTGCCATCCGCCACTGCAGTGCCTGGGTAAAAACGGCTGCGGAGAGGTAGAATCGGAGTCACACTCCACCTATTTGTCCAATTGCCGGTCCTCAGTCATTGGCGTTGAAATCCATTCCCGTTAATTGGAAAACACAGGAAAATTCTGCCCCTCTGCATATAAACTGCTCAGGGGAGGAAAAAATCAAAAAGCAAAAGAAGCACTACAAAAGTAATAGACGAGTACAATAAACAATCAAAAGAAAAAAGAAACAAACACTGTGAGAGCCTCTCTCTCTCTCCCACGTCTGCAGCCACAATCTCACGCTTGTGACATCACAATCGGGCGCGTTCGGCGCGGTGTGGCCGTAAGAAAAACAACATGTTTTATCAATATCTTTTATCACTTGTCCATCCGCATGTCATATCTACTTTTGTTGTCCAAAACGCTCGAGCCAACACCATTAAGCAAACCCCCAGCTTCTTCTCTTTGTTCAGGAGTAAGCTGGCGAGAGAATTCCTCTCCAGCCGTCAATCCCAGCCCAGCCCCGCAGTCCTTCTCAGCGCCATCAGTCCGTCCGCCATTCAAAATTCTTTTCCTTGAATCCATGTCATGTTGAAAAACCACATTAACAGCTGTATTACTAGAACTTTCACCATGATTGAAAACTCGAAGTCGATGTTCAGACAATTGATCAGAAAACACAGAACTCGCCATTTGTTTCAAATCCGTATCCATAGCGATTTGTCGAATTGCCGGTCCTCAGTCATTCGCGTTGAAATCCATTCCCGTTAATTAAAAAAACGCACGAAAATTCTGCCCCTCGCAGATAAACTGCTCAGGGGAGGAAAAAACCAAAATGCAAATGAATCACTACAAAAGTAACAGACGAGTACAATAAACAATCAAAAGAAAAGAGAAACAAACACCGTGAGAGCCTCTCTCGCTCCCACTTCTGCAGCCACAATCTCACGCTTGTGACATCACAATCGGGCGCCTTCAGCATGGTGTGGCCGTAAGAAAAACAACATGTTTTATCAATATCTTTTATCACTTGTCCATCCGCATGTCATATCTACTTTTGTTGTCCAAAACGCTCGAGCCAACACCATTAAGCAAACCCCCAGCTTCTTCTCTTTGTTCAGGAGTAAACTGGCGAGAGAATTCCTCTCCAGTCGCCAATTCCACTCCAACACACGTCGGCAATTCCACCCCAGCCCCGCAGTCCTTCTCAGCGCCATCAATCAGTCCGCCCTTCAAAACTCTTTCCCTTGAATCCATGCCAAGTTGAAAAACCACATTAACAGCTGTATTACTAGAACTTTCACCATGATCCAAAACTGGGAGTCGATGTTCAGACAATTGATCAGGAAACACAGAACTGGCCGTTTGTTTAAAATCCGTATCCATAGCGATTTGTCCAATTGCCGGTCCTCAGTCATTCGCGTTGAAATCCATTCCCGTTAATTGGAAAACACACGAAAATTCTGCCCCTCTGCATATAAACTGCTCAGGGGAGGAAAAAATCAAAAAGCAAAAGAAGCACTACAAAAGTAATAGACGAGTACAATAAACAATCAAAAGAAAAAAGAAACAAACACTGTGAGAGCCTCTCTCTCTCTCCCACGTCTGCAGCCACAATCTCACGCTTGTGACATCACAATGGGGCGCGTTCGGCGCGGTGTGGCCGTAAGAAAAACAACATGTTTTATCAATATCTTTTATCACTTGTCCATCCGCATGTCATATCTACTTTTGTTGTCCAAAACGCTCGAGCCAACACCATTAAGCAAACCCCCAGCTTCTTCTCTTTGTTCAGGAGTAAGCTGGCGAGAGAATTCCTCTCCAGCCGTCAATCCCAGCCCAGCCCCGCAGTCCTTCTCAGCGCCATCAGTCCGTCCGCCATTCAAAACTCTTTTCCTTGAATCCATGTCATGTTGAAAAACCACATTAACAGCTGTATTACTACAACTTTCACCATGATCCAAAACTCCAAGTCCATGTTCAGACAATTGATCAGGAAACACAGAACTGGCCATTTGTTTCAAATCCGTATCCATAGCGATTTGTCCAATTGCCGGTCCTCAGTCATTCGCGTTGAAATCCATTCCCGTTAATTAGAAAACACACGAAAATTCTGCCCCTTGGCAGATAAACTGCTCAGGGGAGGAAATAACCAAAAAGCAATAGAAGCACAACAAAAGTAACAGACGAGTACAATAAACAATCAAAAGAAAAAAGAAACGAACACTGTGAGAGCCTCTCTCTCTCCCACGTCTGCAGCCACAATCTCACGCTTGTGACATCACAATCGGGCGCCTTCAGCATGGTGTGGCCGTAAGAAAAACAACATGTTTTATCAATATCTTTTATCACTTCTCCATCCGCATGTCATATCTACTTTTGTTGTCCAAAACGCTCGAGCCAACACCATTAAGCAAACCCCCAGCTTCTTCTCTTTGTTCAGGAGTAAACTGGCGAGAGAATTCCTCTCCAGTCGCCAATTCCACTCCAACACACGTCGGCAATTCCACCCCAGCCCCGCAGTCCTTCTCAGCGCCATCAATCCGTCCGCCCTTCAAAACTCTTTCCCTTGAATCCATGCCATGTTGAAAAACCACATTAACAGCTGTATTACTAGAACTTTCACCATGATTGAAAACTCGAAGTCGATGTTCAGACAATTGATCAGAAAACACAGAACTCGCCATTTGTTTCAAATCCGTATCCATAGCGATTTGTCGAATTGCCGGTCCTCAGTCATTCGCGTTGAAATCCATTCCCGTTAATTAAAAAACGCACGAAAATTCTGCCCCTCGCAGATAAACTGCTCAGGGGAGGAAAAAACCAAAATGCAAATGAATCACTACAAAAGTAACAGACGAGTACAATAAACAATCAAAAGAAAAGAGAAACAAACACCGTGAGAGCCTCTCTCGCTCCCACTTCTGCAGCCACAATCTCACAATTGTGACATCACAATCGGGCGCGTTCAGCGCGGTGTGGCCGTAAGAAAAACAACATGTTTTATCAAAGACAGAAACATGTATTATGTTCAGGCTCTCAGGTATATGTTGTTGGATTGATGGTGTTACGAAGAGCTCAAATGCCGATTTTATGTCTTGGACATGGCTGACAGTGTATGTGGTGGGACCTGGAACCATTTTGATGACATTAGCAGCATTAAGCCTGACCTCCATTTTACCGAGGGGCTCCCATCCTTAATAAAATGCTTTCCATTACCGCTAAATATTGACGTCAATGTTTAAGCTAATGCAAACAATAAGAAAGTTAAATTTAAATTTTAAATTAAATATTACCACCACCACCCCCAACCCCGGCAAACACCCAAAATACCTACTTTTGCAAAAATATGCAAATCACCATAAAATCTCTCAGTTGGACCTTAAATTGGAAAGAAAGACCTTTTTTCTTGTTTTAATGCCAATCTCCTCACTGGAACCACGGTCAACTTTGGGTGTAGTTCACAGCCAGACACAAAAGGTGGAGGTCTATTCCTTAATAAAATGGTTGCCATTACCACTGAATATTGGTGTCAAGGTTTATGCTAATTCTAACAATAAGAAAGGTAGGAGGGCCTAGGCTGCTTGTCCTGGTTGGAGCCACTTCTACCACTCGATTGTGGGGGTGGGAAAAACAAAAATGCTTACAGCACCTGGTATTCCCAGGCGGTCACCCATCCAAGTACTAACCAGGCCCGACGCTGCTTGGCTTCCGAGATCAGACGAGATCGGGCGCGTTCAGCGTGGTGTGGCCGTAAGCGAAAGCTGCCCTCTCAGTCGGTCGCCTCATGGTTGTCATCCGCTTTCTACTGCTGTTGTGACGCCGGAGCCTTTTTTTTTTTTTTTTTTTTTTTTGTTTTGTCCAACACTGCGGAGCCGAGGCTCACGTTTGGAGTTTGGGTTTTTGGCTGGAGCTTGGCACCGGCCAAGGCCACAGTGTCAGGCCCGGCTCTAGGTGTGGATCTAGGCCGGAGGCTCAGGGTTTGAAGATGGTGGAGAAAGACCCACCACCGGCTCCCAGTTTCACCTGGGCTTTGGCTCACATTTCATGCGGGAGCTCCGTCTGAGCCGCCCGCTCTTGGTGGTGGCTCAACCCTCGTATTGTCCTCAAATTTGCTCACATCTTTTATCCTTGGGTTCAATTTGACCCAAGCTATTTCAACCTCCAGGCAATGATTATAATTAAAATTGCTACCCATTTTTATGTGTCAGGTACTTCACGTTTCTTGGTTTACTACCTAAATAGCCCTTTAAATTAAATATGACCACCACCCATCCCCCCCCCCCCAAACCCCGGCATGCACCCAAAATACCTAGTATTGGAAAAATATGCAAATCACCATAAAATCTCTCAGTTTGACCCTAACTTGAAAAGAAGGACCTTTTTTTTTTTCCTGTTTTAATGGCTTTATATTATTTCTAAGTAAATTTTATTTTGTCATTTATATCATTTGGAAAGAAAAACTATACCTTTTATCAAAGACAGAAACATGTATTATGTTTGGGCTCTCAAGTATATCATTTTCGATTGATGGTGTTACGAAGAGCTCAAACGCTGTTTTTATGTCTTGGACATGGCTGACGGTGTATCTGGTGGGGCCTGGAACCATTTTGATGACATTAACAGCATTAAATGTAACCTGTCATTCAGGTGGGGAGAGGGACTATAATAACTTTCCATTTTTGTAAGGTAACTTGTCTGCTGGTGGTTGAGAGACAACGGGAGGGTCAATACTAAGGCTCTCATTCCCATCAGAGGAGGATGTCTCATAATCAGGGTCCTCCTCAACATTATCCTCTGTCTCAGACACATTCTCCTCTATGTCACTTTCACTGTCAAAGAGCTGTGACAAAACCGCATTGGCACGAAACCTTTGCTTAGAGGTCATTTTCAAGTGAAAGAGAACATAAAGCAAGAGCACACAGCGCACCAAGTGAAATGGTTTTGAAAGCTGCGGTGCAAGCTTTCATATGTTTGCTCCTCCCCTTTGTAGTGTGAACTGCCAATCTCCTCACTGGAACCACATTTCCACACCCCAACAGTGCAGGAAATATCAGCGTACTTGTTGGAAATATATTTTCTCCTCCCCCATGTCATGTGAACTGTCAGTGGTTCTCATGCTACCACAGGTATGGTTATGATGGGTTAGGGCCAGACCCGATCCAAGTGGGGCACATGCCCCAGTAACAATCTGTGGTGCCCCGGTAAATGGTTGTGAAAAATAACATAGCTCCCAAGGGGGGGTTGACCCCTGGTCAGCCTAATCAACTGTCAGTAGCTTTGAATAAAAGTGTCAGCTCAATGACTCTGAAAGTAATGTAACGCAACTAGCCTATTGTCGTTGCTGATGCATTCCCCGCATGAGGATGTGAGCACTAGGGTTTCGCGCCCCAGAAGGGCCTCAAATCTAGCAACACCCCCTCTGCTTCAGGGCCCTAAAGCAGAGGGAAGGTTTTTTGAAGATTATAAAATTGCATGTTAGTGGCCTCAATATCATCCAAAACAACCAAATGAAATGTGTGAACGATGTTGATATTTCTTATGTTTTATACCGCCAGAACAACCTGGGCTCAAATTCAGCCCAGAGAACACCGATGTGCACAAAATGTGTACAGGACATTGAAAACACATCATCATGTTCATTTTACGTTCACCCAGTTGTCCCCATTAAATTAGGAAAAGTCATGAAATATGAGGCAAAAAAACAAAGTCAATAATCCATTGAAACATTGAATGGGGTCACATGGACCCCAAAGATAATAGGAGGGTTACACTCCTGCTTAAGCCTGACCTCCATTTTACCGAGGGGCTCCCAGCCTTAAGCCTCTCTCCCGATACCTCGTTCTCAGCCCTTGGCGCCAGAACCGCGGGCAACTGGTCACCCAGACAGGACTGGGACAACTGCTTACACCAACGGTTGCAGAAGTGTAATTTGTGGGATCAGACCTATCTTTCAGCTGACACAGCGCTGACAGACATACTTACAGCCATGCGCATTTTGATACTGACAAAACGTAGGCATAGATATAATGATGTAGACACAACCTGGATGCAGTAACCTGGAAGAGGTCGGTCTACTTTAGTTGTAGCTCACTGCCAGACACACAAGGTGGCAGTCTATTCCTTAATAAAATGGTTGCCATTACCACTAAATATTGGTGTCAAGGTTTAAGCTAATTCTAACAATAAGAAAGGTAGGAGGGCCTAAGTTGCTTGTCCTGGGGCAGGCCTTAGATAATCTGGGGGAAAGCCATAGATAAGAAAAAGAATAAAAAGGAAGAGGGTGAATGTTGGCGTGCCAAGGCGGTCTCTTCTTCCGCTGTGCGGACCAGCCCGGCTGGTGTCGCGTATCGTGTTTGGATAATACACAATAAACCTTTTTTGCATCAGGCGCGGTGGATGTTGATCAGGCTCAGGTACTGAAGCAACGAAGGCTTGAGGACATTCAAAAAAAGTGTGACGAGGGGCCCCCAGCCGTTGGGCCCAGGTTGGAGCCACTTCTACCACTCGATTGTGGGGGTGGGAAAAACAAAAATGCTTACAGCACCTGGTATTCCCAGGCGGTCACCCATCCAAGTACTAACCAGGCCCGACGCTGCTTGGCTTCCGAGATCAGACGAGATCGGGCGCATTCAGCGTGGTGTGGCCGTAAGCGAAAGCTGCCCTCTCAATCGGTCGCCTCATGGTTGTCATCTGCTTTCTACTGCTGTTGTGACGCCGGAGCCTTTTTTTTTTTTGTTTTGTCCAACAATGCGGAGCCGAGGCTCACGTTTGGAGTTTGGGTTTTCGGCTGGAGCTTGGCATGGGCCGCCCGCTCTTGGTGGGGGCTTAACCCTCATATTGTCCTCAAATTTGCTGACACCTTTTATCCTTGGTTTCAATTTGACCCAAGCTATGTCAACCTCCAGGCAATGATTATAATTAAAATTGCTACCCATTTTTATTTGACAGGTACTTTACCTTTCTTAGTTTACCAGCTAAATAGCCCTTTAAATTAAATATTACCACCACCACCACCCCCAACCTCGGCAAACACCCAAAATACCTACCATTGGACAAATCTGCAAATCACCATAAATTCTCTCAGTTTGACCTTAACTTGGAAAGAAGGACCTTTTGTTCCTGTTTTAATGGCTTTATATTAATTCTAAGTACAATTTTTTGTTTTTGTCATTTATATCATTTGGAAAGAAAAACAATATCTTTTATCAAAGAGAGAAACATGCATTATGTTGGGGCTCTCAAGTATATCATTTTCGATTGATGGTGTTACAGCGCGCTGCTTGACACTCCTTGCGTAATGCCCCTTTTCCAAGCACTCACGGCAGACAAACTGAGGGCAAAGTCGCATCACATGAACCGGGCTCATGCACAAACGGCAGATCTTCACCTGCCTATCATGCATGACCCGAAAATACAGTGGTCCATCTCCCGTATCAAAACGCACGCTGTATGGCAACGAAGCAACCTCTTTCGGGAATTTGACCCTGAGAAACTGCGTGCCATCCGCCACTGCAGTGCCTGGGTAAAAACGGCTGCGGAGAGGTAGAATCGGAGTCACACTCCACCTATTTGTCCAATTGCCGGTCCTCAGTCATTGGCGTTGAAATCCATTCCCGTTAATTGGAAAACACAGGAAAATTCTGCCCCTCTGCATATAAACTGCTCAGGGGAGGAAAAAATCAAAAAGCAAAAGAAGCACTACAAAAGTAATAGACGAGTACAATAAACAATCAAAAGAAAAAAGAAACAAACACTGTGAGAGCCTCTCTCTCTCTCCCACGTCTGCAGCCACAATCTCACGCTTGTGACATCACAATCGGGCGCGTTCGGCGCGGTGTGGCCGTAAGAAAAACAACATGTTTTATCAATATCTTTTATCACTTGTCCATCCGCATGTCATATCTACTTTTGTTGTCCAAAACGCTCGAGCCAACACCATTAAGCAAACCCCCAGCTTCTTCTCTTTGTTCAGGAGTAAACTGGCGAGAGAATTCCTCTCCAGTCGCCAATTCCACTCCAACACACGTCGGCAATTCCACCCCAGCCCCGCAGTCCTTCTCAGCGCCATCAATCCGTCCGCCCTTCAAAACTCTTTCCCTTGAATCCATGCCATGTTGAAAAACCACATTAACAGCTGTATTACTAGAACTTTCACCATGATCCAAAACTCGAAGTCGATGTTCAGACAATTGATCAGAAAACACAGAACTCGCCATTTGTTTCAAATCCGTATCCATAGCGATTTGTCGAATTGCCGGTCCTCAGTCATTCGCGTTGAAATCCATTCCCGTTAATTGGAAAACGCACGAAAATTCTGCCCCTCGCAGATAAACTGCTCAGGGGAGGAAAAAATCAAAAAGCAAATGAATCACTACAAAAGTAACAGACGAGTACAATAAACAATCAAAAGAAAAGAGAAACAAACACCGTGAGAGCCTCTCTCGCTCCCACTTCTGCAGCCACAATCTCACAATTGTGACATCACAATCGGGCGCGTTCAGCGCGGTGTGGCCGTAAGAAAAACAACATGTTTTATCAAAGACAGAAACATGTATTATGTTCAGGCTCTCAGGTATATGTTGTTGGATTGATGGTGTTACGAAGAGCTCAAATGCCGATTTTATGTCTTGGACATGGCTGACAGTGTATGTGGTGGGACCTGGAACCATTTTGATGACATTAGCAGCATTAAGCCTGACCTCCATTTTACCGAGGGGCTCCCATCCTTAATAAAATGCTTTCCATTACCGCTAAATATTGACGTCAATGTTTAAGCTAATGCAAACAATAAGAAAGTTAAATTTAAATTTTAAATTAAATATTACCACCACCACCCCCAACCCCGGCAAACACCCAAAATACCTACTTTTGCAAAAATATGCAAATCACCATAAAATCTCTCAGTTGGACCTTAAATTGGAAAGAAAGACCTTTTTTCTTGTTTTAATGCCAATCTCCTCACTGGAACCACGGTCAACTTTGGGTGTAGTTCACAGCCAGACACAAAAGGTGGAGGTCTATTCCTTAATAAAATGGTTGCCATTACCACTGAATATTGGTGTCAAGGTTTATGCTAATTCTAACAATAAGAAAGGTAGGAGGGCCTAGGCTGCTTGTCCTGGTTGGAGCCACTTCTACCACTCGATTGTGGGGGTGGGAAAAACGAAAATGCTTACAGCACCTGGTATTCCCAGGCGGTCACCCATCCAAGTACTAACCAGGCCCGACGCTGCTTGGCTTCCGAGATCAGACGAGATCGGGCGCGTTCAGCGTGGTGTGGCCGTAAGCGAAAGCTGCCCTCTCAGTCGGTCGCCTCATGGTTGTCATCCGCTTTCTACTGCTGTTGTGACGCCGGAGCCTTTTTTTTTTTTTTTTTTTTTTGTTTTGTCCAACACTGCGGAGCCGAGGCTCACGTTTGGAGTTTGGGTTTTTGGCTGGAGCTTGGCACCGGCCAAGGCCACAGTGTCAGGCCCGGCTCTAGGTGTGGATCTAGGCCGGAGGCTCAGGGTTTGAAGATGGTGGAGAAAGACCCACCACCGGCTCCCAGTTTCACCTGGGCTTTGGCTCACATTTCATGCGGGAGCTCCGTCTGAGCCGCCCGCTCTTGGTGGTGGCTCAACCCTCGTATTGTCCTCAAATTTGCTCACATCTTTTATCCTTGGGGTCAATTTGACCCAAGCTATTTCAACCTCCAGGCAATGATTATAATTAAAATTGCTACCCATTTTTATGTGTCAGGTACTTCACGTTTCTTGGTTTACTACCTAAATAGCCCTTTAAATTAAATATGACCACCACCCATCCCCCCCCCCCCAAACCCCGGCATGCACCCAAAATACCTAGTATTGGAAAAATATGCAAATCACCATAAAATCTCTCAGTTTGACCCTAACTTGAAAAGAAGGACCTTTTTTTTTTCCTGTTTTAATGGCTTTATATTATTTCTAAGTAAATTTTATTTTGTCATTTATATCATTTGGAAAGAAAAACTATACCTTTTATCAAAGACAGAAACATGTATTATGTTTGGGCTCTCAAGTATATCATTTTCGATTGATGGTGTTACGAAGAGCTCAAACGCTGTTTTTATGTCTTGGACATGGCTGACGGTGTATCTGGTGGGGCCTGGAACCATTTTGATGACATTAACAGCATTAAATGTAACCTGTCATTCAGGTGGGGAGAGGGACTATAATAACTTTCCATTTTTGTAAGGTAACTTGTCTGCTGGTGGTTGAGAGACAACGGGAGGGTCAATACTAAGGCTCTCATTCCCATCAGAGGAGGATGTCTCATAATCAGGGTCCTCCTCAACATTATCCTCTGTCTCAGACACATTCTCCTCTATGTCACTTTCACTGTCAAAGAGCTGTGACAAAACCGCATTGGCACGAAACCTTTGCTTAGAGGTCATTTTCAAGTGAAAGAGAACATAAAGCAAGAGCACACAGCGCACCAAGTGAAATGGTTTTGAAAGCTGCGGTGCAAGCTTTCATATGTTTGCTCCTCCCCTTTGTAGTGTGAACTGCCAATCTCCTCACTGGAACCACATTTCCACACCCCAACAGTGCAGGAAATATCAGCGTACTTGTTGGAAATATATTTTCTCCTCCCCCATGTCATGTGAACTGTCAGTGGTTCTCATGCTACCACAGGTATGGTTATGATGGGTTAGGGCCAGACCCGATCCAAGTGGGGCACATGCCCCAGTAACAATCTGTGGTGCCCCGGTAAATGGTTGTGAAAAATAACATAGCTCCCAAGGGGGGGTTGACCCCTGGTCAGCCTAATCAACTGTCAGTAGCTTTGAATAAAAGTGTCAGCTCAATGACTCTGAAAGTAATGTAACGCAACTAGCCTATTGTCGTTGCTGATGCATTCCCCGCATGAGGATGTGAGCACTAGGGTTTCGCGCCCCAGAAGGGCCTCAAATCTAGCAACACCCCCTCTGCTTCAGGGCCCTAAAGCAGAGGGAAGGTTTTTTGAAGATTATAAAATTGCATGTTAGTGGCCTCAATATCATCCAAAACAACCAAATGAAATGTGTGAACGATGTTGATATTTCTTATGTTTTATACCGCCAGAACAACCTGGGCTCAAATTCAGCCCAGAGAACACCGATGTGTACAAAATGTGTACAGGACATTGAAAACACATCATCATGTTCATTTTACGTTCACCCAGTTGTCCCCATTAAATTAGGAAAAGTCATGAAATATGAGGCAAAAAAACAAAGTCAATAATCCATTGAAACATTGAATGGGGTCACATGGACCCCAAAGATAATAGGAGGGTTACACTCCTGCTTAAGCCTGACCTCCATTTTACCGAGGGGCTCCCAGCCTTAAGCCTCTCTCCCGATACCTCGTTCTCAGCCCTTGGCGCCAGAACCGCGGGCAACTGGTCACCCAGACAGGACTGGGACAACTGCTTACACCAACGGTTGCAGAAGTGTAATTTGTGGGATCAGACCTATCTTTCAGCTGACACAGCGCTGACAGACATACTTACAGCCATGCGCATTTTGATACTGACAAAACGTAGGCATAGATATAATGATGTAGACACAACCTGGATGCAGTAACCTGGAAGAGGTCGGTCTACTTTAGTTGTAGCTCACTGCCAGACACACAAGGTGGCAGTCTATTCCTTAATAAAATGGTTGCCATTACCACTAAATATTGGTGTCAAGGTTTAAGCTAATTCTAACAATAAGAAAGGTAGGAGGGCCTAAGTTGCTTGTCCTGGGGCAGGCCTTAGATAATCTGGGGGAAAGCCATAGATAAGAAAAAGAATAAAAAGGAAGAGGGTGAATGTTGGCGTGCCAAGGCGGTCTCTTCTTCCGCTGTGCGGACCAGCCCGGCTGGTGTCGCGTATCGTGTTTGGATAATACACAATAAACCTTTTTTGCATCAGGCGCGGTGGATGTTGATCAGGCTCAGGTACTGAAGCAACGAAGGCTTGAGGACATTCAAAAAAAGTGTGACGAGGGGCCCCCAGCCGTTGGGCCCAGGTTGGAGCCACTTCTACCACTCGATTGTGGGGGTGGGAAAAACAAAAATGCTTACAGCACCTGGTATTCCCAGGCGGTCACCCATCCAAGTACTAACCAGGCCCGACGCTGCTTGGCTTCCGAGATCAGACGAGATCGGGCGCATTCAGCGTGGTGTGGCCGTAAGCGAAAGCTGCCCTCTCAATCGGTCGCCTCATGGTTGTCATCTGCTTTCTACTGCTGTTGTGACGCCGGAGCCTTTTTTTTTTTTTTTTTTTTTTTGTTTTGTCCAACAATGCGGAGCCGAGGCTCACTTTTGGAGTTTGGGTTTTCGGCTGGAGCTTGGCATGGGCCGCCCGCTCTTGGTGGGGGCTTAACCCTCATATTGTCCTCAAATTTGCTGACACCTTTTATCCTTGGTTTCAATTTGACCCAAGCTATGTCAACCTCCAGGCAATGATTATAATTAAAATTGCTACCCATTTTTATTTGACAGGTACTTTACCTTTCTTAGTTTACCAGCTAAATAGCCCTTTAAATTAAATATTACCACCACCACCACCCCCAACCTCGGCAAACACCCAAAATACCTACCATTGGACAAATCTGCAAATCACCATAAATTCTCTCAGTTTGACCTTAACTTGGAAAGAAGGACCTTTTGTTCCTGTTTTAATGGCTTTATATTAATTCTAAGTACAATTTTTTGTTTTTGTCATTTATATCATTTGGAAAGAAAAACAATATCTTTTATCAAAGAGAGAAACATGCATTATGTTGGGGCTCTCAAGTATATCATTTTCGATTGATGGTGTTACAGCGCGCTGCTTGACACTCCTTGCGTAATGCCCCTTTTCCAAGCACTCACGGCAGACAAACTGAGGGCAAAGTCGCATCACATGAACCGGGCTCATGCACAAACGGCAGATCTTCACCTGCCTATCATGCATGACCCGAAAATACAGTGGTCCATCTCCCGTATCAAAACGCACGCTGTATGGCAACGAAGCAACCTCTTTCGGGAATTTGACCCTGAGAAACTGCGTGCCATCCGCCACTGCAGTGCCTGGGTAAAAACGGCTGCGGAGAGGTAGAATCGGAGTCACACTCCACCTATTTGTCCAATTGCCGGTCCTCAGTCATTGGCGTTGAAATCCATTCCCGTTAATTGGAAAACACAGGAAAATTCTGCCCCTCTGCATATAAACTGCTCAGGGGAGGAAAAAATCAAAAAGCAAAAGAAGCACTACAAAAGTAATAGACGAGTACAATAAACAATCAAAAGAAAAAAGAAACAAACACTGTGAGAGCCTCTCTCTCTCTCCCACGTCTGCAGCCACAATCTCACGCTTGTGACATCACAATCGGGCGCGTTCGGCGCGGTGTGGCCGTAAGAAAAACAACATGTTTTATCAATATCTTTTATCACTTGTCCATCCGCATGTCATATCTACTTTTGTTGTCCAAAACGCTCGAGCCAACACCATTAAGCAAACCCCCAGCTTCTTCTCTTTGTTCAGGAGTAAACTGGCGAGAGAATTCCTCTCCAGTCGCCAATTCCACTCCAACACACGTCGGCAATTCCACCCCAGCCCCGCAGTCCTTCTCAGCGCCATCAATCAGTCCGCCCTTCAAAACTCTTTCCCTTGAATCCATGCCAAGTTGAAAAACCACATTAACAGCTGTATTACTAGAACTTTCACCATGATCCAAAACTGGGAGTCGATGTTCAGACAATTGATCAGGAAACACAGAACTGGCCGTTTGTTTAAAATCCGTATCCATAGCGATTTGTCCAATTGCCGGTCCTCAGTCATTCGCGTTGAAATCCATTCCCGTTAATTGGAAAACACACGAAAATTCTGCCCCTCTGCATATAAACTGCTCAGGGGAGGAAAAAATCAAAAAGCAAAAGAAGCACTACAAAAGTAATAGACGAGTACAATAAACAATCAAAAGAAAAAAGAAACAAACACTGTGAGAGCCTCTCTCTCTCTCCCACGTCTGCAGCCACAATCTCACGCTTGTGACATCACAATGGGGCGCGTTCGGCGCGGTGTGGCCGTAAGAAAAACAACATGTTTTATCAATATCTTTTATCACTTGTCCATCCGCATGTCATATCTACTTTTGTTGTCCAAAACGCTCGAGCCAACACCATTAAGCAAACCCCCAGCTTCTTCTCTTTGTTCAGGAGTAAGCTGGCGAGAGAATTCCTCTCCAGCCGTCAATCCCAGCCCAGCCCCGCAGTCCTTCTCAGCGCCATCAGTCCGTCCGCCATTCAAAACTCTTTTCCTTGAATCCATGTCATGTTGAAAAACCACATTAACACCTGTATTACTACAACTTTCACCATGATCCAAAACTCCAAGTCCATGTTCAGACAATTGATCAGGAAACACAGAACTGGCCATTTGTTTCAAATCCGTATCCATAGCGATTTGTCCAATTGCCGGTCCTCAGTCATTCGCGTTGAAATCCATTCCCGTTAATTAAAAAAACGCACGAAAATTCTGCCCCTCGCAGATAAACTGCTCAGGGGAGGAAAAAACCAAAATGCAATAGAAGCACAACAAAAGTAACAGACGAGTACAATAAACAATCAAAAGAAAAGAGAAACAAACACCGTGAGAGCCTCTCTCTCTCCCACGTCTGCAGCCACAATCTCACGCTTGTGACATCACAATCGGGCGCCTTCAGCATGGTGTGGCCGTAAGAAAAACAACATGTTTTATCAATATCTTTTATCACTTCTCCATCCGCATGTCATATCTACTTTTGTTGTCCAAAACGCTCGAGCCAACACCATTAAGCAAACCCCCAGCTTCTTCTCTTTGTTCAGGAGTAAACTGGCGAGAGAATTCCTCTCCAGTCGCCAATTCCACTCCAACACACGTCGGCAATTCCACCCCAGCCCCGCAGTCCTTCTCAGCGCCATCAATCCGTCCGCCCTTCAAAACTCTTTCCCTTGAATCCATGCCATGTTGAAAAACCACATTAACAGCTGTATTACTAGAACTTTCACCATGATTGAAAACTCGAAGTCGATGTTCAGACAATTGATCAGAAAACACAGAACTCGCCATTTGTTTCAAATCCGTATCCATAGCGATTTGTCGAATTGCCGGTCCTCAGTCATTCGCGTTGAAATCCATTCCCGTTAATTAAAAAACGCACGAAAATTCTGCCCCTCGCAGATAAACTGCTCAGGGGAGGAAAAAACCAAAATGCAAATGAATCACTACAAAAGTAACAGACGAGTACAATAAACAATCAAAAGAAAAGAGAAACAAACACCGTGAGAGCCTCTCTCGCTCCCACTTCTGCAGCCACAATCTCACAATTGTGACATCACAATCGGGCGCGTTCAGCGCGGTGTGGCCGTAAGAAAAACAACATGTTTTATCAAAGACAGAAACATGTATTATGTTCAGGCTCTCAGGTATATGTTGTTGGATTGATGGTGTTACGAAGAGCTCAAATGCCGATTTTATGTCTTGGACATGGCTGACAGTGTATGTGGTGGGACCTGGAACCATTTTGATGACATTAGCAGCATTAAGCCTGACCTCCATTTTACCGAGGGGCTCCCATCCTTAATAAAATGCTTTCCATTACCGCTAAATATTGACGTCAATGTTTAAGCTAATGCAAACAATAAGAAAGTTAAATTTAAATTTTAAATTAAATATTACCACCACCACCCCCAACCCCGGCAAACACCCAAAATACCTACTTTTGCAAAAATATGCAAATCACCATAAAATCTCTCAGTTGGACCTTAAATTGGAAAGAAAGACCTTTTTTCTTGTTTTAATGCCAATCTCCTCACTGGAACCACGGTCAACTTTGGGTGTAGTTCACAGCCAGACACAAAAGGTGGAGGTCTATTCCTTAATAAAATGGTTGCCATTACCACTGAATATTGGTGTCAAGGTTTATGCTAATTCTAACAATAAGAAAGGTAGGAGGGCCTAGGCTGCTTGTCCTGGTTGGAGCCACTTCTACCACTCGATTGTGGGGGTGGGAAAAACAAAAATGCTTACAGCACCTGGTATTCCCAGGCGGTCACCCATCCAAGTACTAACCAGGCCCGACGCTGCTTGGCTTCCGAGATCAGACGAGATCGGGCGCGTTCAGCGTGGTGTGGCCGTAAGCGAAAGCTGCCCTCTCAGTCGGTCGCCTCATGGTTGTCATCCGCTTTCTACTGCTGTTGTGACGCCGGAGCCTTTTTTTTTTTTTTTTTTTTTTGTTTTGTCCAACACTGCGGAGCCGAGGCTCACGTTTGGAGTTTGGGTTTTTGGCTGGAGCTTGGCACCGGCCAAGGCCACAGTGTCAGGCCCGGCTCTAGGTGTGGATCTAGGCCGGAGGCTCAGGGTTTGAAGATGGTGGAGAAAGACCCACCACCGGCTCCCAGTTTCACCTGGGCTTTGGCTCACATTTCATGCGGGAGCTCCGTCTGAGCCGCCCGCTCTTGGTGGTGGCTCAACCCTCGTATTGTCCTCAAATTTGCTCACATCTTTTATCCTTGGGGTCAATTTGACCCAAGCTATTTCAACCTCCAGGCAATGATTATAATTAAAATTGCTACCCATTTTTATGTGTCAGGTACTTCACGTTTCTTGGTTTACTACCTAAATAGCCCTTTAAATTAAATATGACCACCACCCATCCCCCCCCCCCCCAAACCCCGGCATGCACCCAAAATACCTAGCATTGGAAAAATATGCAAATCACCATAAAATCTCTCAGTTTGACCCTAACTTGAAAAGAAGGACCTTTTTTTTTTTCCTGTTTTAATGGCTTTATATTATTTCTAAGTAAATTTTATTTTGTCATTTATATCATTTGGAAAGAAAAACTATACCTTTTATCAAAGACAGAAACATGTATTATGTTTGGGCTCTCAAGTATATCATTTTCGATTGATGGTGTTACGAAGAGCTCAAACGCTGATTTTATGTCTTGGACATGGCTGACGGTGTATCTGGTGGGGCCTGGAACCATTTTGATGACATTAACAGCATTAAATGTAACCTGTCATTCAGGTGGGGAGAGGGACTATAATAACTTTCCATTTTTGTAAGGTAACTTGTCTGCTGGTGGTTGAGAGACAACGGGAGGGTCAATACTAAGGCTCTCATTCCCATCAGAGGAGGATGTCTCATAATCAGGGTCCTCCTCAACATTATCCTCTGTCTCAGACACATTCTCCTCTATGTCACTTTCACTGTCAAAGAGCTGTGACAAAACCGCATTGGCACGAAACCTTTGCTTAGAGGTCATTTTCAAGTGAAAGAGAACATAAAGCAAGAGCACACAGCGCACCAAGTGAAATGGTTTTGAAAGCTGCGGTGCAAGCTTTCATATGTTTGCTCCTCCCCTTTGTAGTGTGAACTGCCAATCTCCTCACTGGAACCACATTTCCACACCCCAACAGTGCAGGAAATATCAGCGTACTTGTTGGAAATATATTTTCTCCTCCCCCATGTCATGTGAACTGTCAGTGGTTCTCATGCTACCACAGGTATGGTTATGATGGGTTAGGGCCAGACCCGATCCAAGTGGGGCACATGCCCCAGTAACAATCTGTGGTGCCCCGGTAAATGGTTGTGAAAAAT
This sequence comes from Albula glossodonta, assembly GCA_019788955.1. Lineage (NCBI taxonomy): Eukaryota > Metazoa > Chordata > Actinopteri > Albuliformes > Albulidae > Albula > Albula glossodonta. The sequence continues at coordinate 23,644 of JAFBMS010002585.1, forward strand.
AACATAGCTCCCAAGGGGGGGTTGACCCCTGGTCAGCCTAATCAACTGTCAGTAGCTTTGAATAAAAGTGTCAGCTCAATGACTCTGAAAGTAATGTAACGCAACTAGCCTATTGTCGTTGCTGATGCATTCCCCGCATGAGGATGTGAGCACTAGGGTTTCGCGCCCCAGAAGGGCCTCAAATCTAGCAACACCCCCTCTGCTTCAGGGCCCTAAAGCAGAGGGAAGGTTTTTTGAAGATTATAAAATTGCATGTTAGTGGCCTCAATATCATCCAAAACAACCAAATGAAATGTGTGAACGATGTTGATATTTCTTATGTTTTATACCGCCAGAACAACCTGGGCTCAAATTCAGCCCAGAGAACACCGATGTGCACAAAATGTGTACAGGACATTGAAAACACATCATCATGTTCATTTTACGTTCACCCAGTTGTCCCCATTAAATTAGGAAAAGTCATGAAATATGAGGCAAAAAAACAAAGTCAATAATCCATTGAAACATTGAATGGGGTCACATGGACCCCAAAGATAATAGGAGGGTTACACTCCTGCTTAAGCCTGACCTCCATTTTACCGAGGGGCTCCCAGCCTTAAGCCTCTCTCCCGATACCTCGTTCTCAGCCCTTGGCGCCAGAACCGCGGGCAACTGGTCACCCAGACAGGACTGGGACAACTGCTTACACCAACGGTTGCAGAAGTGTAATTTGTGGGATCAGACCTATCTTTCAGCTGACACAGCGCTGACAGACATACTTACAGCCATGCGCATTTTGATACTGACAAAACGTAGGCATAGATATAATGATGTAGACACAACCTGGATGCAGTAACCTGGAAGAGGTCGGTCTACTTTAGTTGTAGCTCACTGCCAGACACACAAGGTGGCAGTCTATTCCTTAATAAAATGGTTGCCATTACCACTAAATATTGGTGTCAAGGTTTAAGCTAATTCTAACAATAAGAAAGGTAGGAGGGCCTAAGTTGCTTGTCCTGGGGCAGGCCTTAGATAATCTGGGGGAAAGCCATAGATAAGAAAAAGAATAAAAAGGAAGAGGGTGAATGTTGGCGTGCCAAGGCGGTCTCTTCTTCCGCTGTGCGGACCAGCCCGGCTGGTGTCGCGTATCGTGTTTGGATAATACACAATAAACCTTTTTTGCATCAGGCGCGGTGGATGTTGATCAGGCTCAGGTACTGAAGCAACGAAGGCTTGAGGACATTCAAAAAAAGTGTGACGAGGGGCCCCCAGCCGTTGGGCCCAGGTTGGAGCCACTTCTACCACTCGATTGTGGGGGTGGGAAAAACAAAAATGCTTACAGCACCTGGTATTCCCAGGCGGTCACCCATCCAAGTACTAACCAGGCCCGACGCTGCTTGGCTTCCGAGATCAGACGAGATCGGGCGCATTCAGCGTGGTGTGGCCGTAAGCGAAAGCTGCCCTCTCAATCGGTCACCTCATGGTTGTCATCTGCTTTCTACTGCTGTTGTGACGCCGGAGCCTTTTTTTTTTTTTTTTTTTTTTTTTTGTTTTGTCCAACAATGCGGAGCCGAGGCTCACTTTTGGAGTTTGGGTTTGCGGCTGGAGCTTGGCATGGGCCGCCCGCTCTTGGTGGGGGCTTAACCCTCATATTGTCCTCAAATTTGCTGACACCTTTTATCCTTGGTTTCAATTTGACCCAAGCTATGTCAACCTCCAGGCAATGATCATAATTAAAATTGCTACCCATTTTTATTTGACAGGTACTTTACCTTTCTTAGTTTACCAGCTAAATAGCCCTTTAAATTAAATATTACCACCACCACCACCCCCAACCTCGGCAAACACCCAAAATACCTACCATTGGACAAATCTGCAAATCACCATAAATTCTCTCAGTTTGACCTTAACTTGGAAAGAAGGACCTTTTGTTCCTGTTTTAATGGCTTTATATTAATTCTAAGTACAATTTTTTGTTTTTGTCATTTATATCATTTGGAAAGAAAAACAATATCTTTTATCAAAGAGAGAAACATGCATTATGTTGGGGCTCTCAAGTATATCATTTTCGATTGATGGTGTTACAGCGCGCTGCTTGACACTCCTTGCGTAATGCCCCTTTTCCAAGCACTCACGGCGGACAAACTGAGGGCAAAGTCGCATCACATGAACCAGGCTCATGCACAAACGGCAGATCTTCACCTGCCTATCATGCATGACCCGAAAATACAGTGGTCCATCTCCCGTATCAAAACGCACGCTGTATGGCAACGAAGCAACCTCTTTCGGGAATTTGACCCTGAGAAACTGCGTGCCATCCGCCACTGCAGTGCCTGGGTAAAAACGGCTGCGGAGAGGTAGAATCGGAGTCACACTCCACCTATTTGTCCAATTGCCGGTCCTCAGTCATTGGCGTTGAAATCCATTCCCGTTAATTGGAACACACAGGAAAATTCTGCCCCTCTGCATATAAACTGCTAACGGGAGGAAAAAATCAAAAAGCAAAAGAAGCACTACAAAAGTAATAGACGAGTACAATAAACAATCAAAAGAAAAAAGAAACAAACACTGTGAGAGCCCCTCTCTCTCTCTCTCCCACGTCTGCAGCCACAATCTCACGCTTGTGACATCACAATCGGGCGCGTTCGGCGCGGTGTGGCCGTAAGAAAAACAACATGTTTTATCAATATCTTTTATCACTTGTCCATCCGCATGTCATATCTACTTTTGTTGTCCAAAACGCTCGAGCCAACACCATTAAGCAAACCCCCAGCTTCTTCTCTTTGTTCAGGAGTAAGCTGGCGAGAGAATGCCTCTCCAGCCGTCAATCCCAGCCCAGCCCCGCAGTCCTTCTCAGCGCCATCAGTCCGTCCGCCATTCAAAACTCTTTTCCTTGGATCCATGTCATGTTGAAAAACCACATTAACAGCTGTATTACTAAAACTTTCACCATGATCCAAAACTCGAAGTCGATGTTCAGACAATTGATCAGGACACACAGAAATGGCCGTTTGTTTCAAATCCGTATCCATAGCGATTTGGCCAATTGCCGGTCCTCAGTCATTCGCGTTGAAATCCATTCCCGTTAATTAGACAACACACGAAAATTCTGCCCCTTGGCAGATAAACTGCTCAGGGGAGGAAATAACCAAAAAGCAAATGAATCACTACAAAAGAAACAGACGAGTACAATAAACAATCAAAAGAAAAGAGAAACAAACACCGTGAGAGCCTCTCTCTCTCCCACTTCTGCAGCCACAATCTCACGCTCGTGACATCACAATCGGTCGCGTTCATCGCGGTGTGGCCGTAAGAAAAACAACATGTTTTATCAA
>JAFBMS010002586.1:0-26953 GCA_019788955.1 Albula glossodonta
ACCATCCACCTCTTCCCGAGGAGGACCTACTTTCATGAGGTGCTAGACGAATGGGGACCCGTAATCAGCTGATTAAAGAAAAGGAAGAAAAAGGTAAAGAAGATGAGGGGTTTCCCCAAAAGCTATAAACTGTAAACTGCTATAAACTGCTCACATGTGCATTGTTATAGGTATACCTCTAAAGAAGATAAGGTTTGACCCGGCCTCTCTGCTGATGAAGTGCTCTGAAGTGAACGAAGGTTCTCTTCGGAGCCTCCTAAAATCACATTGAAGTGCAAATTCAATCCATTTTTGATTGTTGTATTCTTGTATATCTGAAAAATATCTCCGTTTTCATTGTACTGCTTACTGTTACATACCTTTTCATGTGTTTAGCATTAAGCGAATCGCCTGCTAGTTTCCCTGATCTCAACCCGCAGTTGAAGGCAAAGATGAGTTTTTTTAAAAGGGCTTTTCTAAAAAAAGCAAAGCAAAGCGAACACAAATTTTTATTTTTTTTATATATGTTTTTGTCTGCAATTCGCTACAGCAAATAAAACAATATAATGTTTAAGGGGCTCTGAAACAAAACTATGATACTTGTAGCGTTATAGCGAAAGCTTCAATACATGTAACACCTAAGACTTGTAAATTCTTTTGTGATACTTTTAATAACGTCGAAGCTGTGTACGAAACTTGACGAGTGACAAAGGAAATCAGAGTAAAAGATGTCCTGTAATTGGATTGGACGAAACCCGTCTGACGCAGCAACCAATGACTGCACACTATGTTGCTATAACTCAAGCGCGCGATTGTGAACTACGTTTATTTGAATACTACTGATAAGCAGAAAATGAGTGGAAGAGGCAAAACCGGTGGCAAGGCTAGAGCCAAGGCTAAGACTCGTTCTTCCAGGGCTGGACTCCAGTTCCCTGTGGGTAGAGTTCACAGGCTTCTGCGCAAAGGAAACTATGCCGAGCGTGTTGGTGCTGGAGCTCCAGTGTATCTGGCCGCTGTTCTCGAGTATCTGACTGCTGAGATTCTGGAGCTGGCCGGGAACGCCGCCCGTGACAACAAGAAGACTCGTATCATTCCTCGTCACCTGCAGCTGGCAGTGCGCAACGACGAGGAGCTGAACAAGCTCCTGGGAGGCGTCACGATCGCTCAGGGTGGCGTGTTGCCCAATATCCAGGCTGTGCTGCTCCCCAAAAAGACCGAGAAGGCTGTGAAGGCCAAGTAATTTTCTTCTCATCGACCCACTAAACAAAGGCTCTTTTAAGAGCCACCTAAACTTCTATAAAACGCGGAAAGTACCATTTTATATTGTATCTCGAATGTATCATTTAATGAGCTACCGTTGCTTTCCTCTTGTTCGGAGTGTTTTCTTGTCTGATGTCATTGACTAAATGAAATCCTAGGTATGATTTTTAGATCCGCCATGAAAGGGTTTTTGAGGCGTTGACTATTCCCGTTAACGAGGAACCTTTTAGATTGTTCATACGTGCACGTTTTCGCCTTTGTTGGACAACTAATCATCAAAACAAATTGAGGGACCATGCTCAACATGAGGCTACCCTTCCTGGGGAAAATAACATGTTCAATTAATGTATTCTGTCGATTTGTCATTGCATTTTGGGAACTGCCAGCGAGGAAGCTGAGCTACTTGTATCAAATGACTGCTTTTGTGTTTTAGTTTTGCACACTCTGGTGCATTTCACTTTAAAAAATATATATATATAAATAAAAATAACTTGTAAATGCGTAAGAATGATGCGTCCTGTCTGCAAAACTCAAAATGATGGATAAGGGGAATGGTCTGACTTGGGGGAAAGAATGAATGAAATTGAAAAAAAAAAAGGTAATGAGAATTTTGAATTTTTGGAAGCTGAGGAAAACAGCCAATGGCCATTGGGAGAAGAGACGGAATAAGGCCAATGGGGGATCCGTAAAAGCTCACCCAATCAAATGGTTTCTAAACTTAGGGGTTCCAACCTTTAAAACTGTATGCTACTCGTATCCATCTTATTCGCTTGTCTCAACAGAGTGATTTGAAAACTATGGCAAGAACTAAGCAGACGGCCCGTAAATCCACTGGTGGGAAGGCCCCCAGGAAGCAGCTCGCCACAAAGGCTGCTCGTAAGAGCGCGCCTGCAACTGGCGGCGTGAAGAAGCCTCACCGTTACAGGCCCGGCACCGTAGCCCTGCGAGAAATCCGCCGCTATCAGAAGTCCACTGAGCTGCTGATCCGCAAGCTGCCCTTCCAGCGCTTGGTGAGGGAGATCGCCCAGGACTTCAAGACTGATCTCCGCTTCCAGAGCTCTGCTGTCATGGCTCTGCAGGAGGCCAGCGAGGCTTATCTGGTCGGTCTGTTCGAGGACACCAACCTGTGCGCCATCCACGCCAAGAGGGTGACCATCATGCCCAAGGACATCCAGCTGGCTCGCCGTATCCGTGGAGAGCGTGCTTAAAATCCCTTTCAGATCCTTAACAAATAAAAAGGCTCTTTTAAGAGCCACCACAAACTCTAACAGAAAAGCAAATGTCTCCCTTTATTTTCATGGTTTATACTAGAGATTCTGCTTCGGTTTCATTCCATCCAATGCATAATTAATTTGCTATGGGGTCAAGGAAAGCATGCATTGATTGGGTCATTATGTCACTGAATGGAAAAGGTGATACTTTTTTAAAAATGATTTTGACCAACGTGTTTGAATTCAGACATCAGACCGCTAGAGCAAATCTTCTGTAATAGGACTGTGTAGTGAGGCACAACCTAGATGGCGTTTTCAACTCTTTGAACACATCCCCCTTTGCCTACAGTGGTGTTGAATAATCCTGTGCCTGCCAACCAGAATGAGGGGAAAACCGTGTTTTTCAGCTCGACCCCTGAATGAATCTACAGAGGTATATATAATTTACTCGACTTCTCCGGTCTTTTCAGCGACATTTTGTAGATGTACGATCCCTACCCATATTATCAAAAGGTACATAATTTCTGTGGACAGACCATAATCAGGAATTCGAGTAAATAAGTGTGAAACCTAATTATTTCTACATTGTATTTCCTGTTAATTTTAGGTGGAGGAGACCCTTGATTGTTTTGTTGATGAAACAATACGTATAAGGTTACATAACTACGTGGTAATTAATTTTTACAGTTTTGATCCAGGTGCTTATTGCTTTTTGGACACGTTCTACACACGCCAACAAAGGCCGCCTACTCAGAGTTGCCAGGGCGTAAGTAGCGGACGCTGCCTTGTCTTGTTTGCAAGGCTTCAATCAGGTCGTTTTTCAGTGAATATACAACTTTGGAGGCGAGGTAGCGATTTTCACTAAGGTGTTCTAATCAACTGAGAATGTCAGGAAGAGGCAAGGGTGGTAAAGGACTCGGGAAAGGAGGCGCTAAGCGTCACCGTAAAGTCCTACGCGACAACATCCAGGGAATCACTAAGCCCGCAATTCGCCGCTTGGCCCGCCGTGGTGGTGTAAAGCGTATCTCTGGTCTGATTTACGAAGAGACCCGTGGGGTGCTGAAAGTGTTTTTGGAGAACGTCATTCGCGATGCCGTCACCTACACTGAGCACGCCAAGAGAAAGACCGTCACTGCCATGGATGTGGTTTACGCTCTGAAGCGTCAGGGACGCACTCTATACGGCTTCGGCGGATAAATCTACAGGCTTGGAGAATCGTTAATTGTTTCACCACGCACAAAGGCTCTTTTGAGAGCCACCCACTTCCCTAAAACGCATTTATTCCATGCGAGTTAATCACCGGTATTTAATACAAACAAGCTTCAATGATCTGTAAATCATCATCCATTTATCTCTTCAATGAGGTCACTTTTTTCCGTGATGTAGTTGTCTTGTATATAATCATTCTACATGTTCGTTTGCATGCTTGCCTCACAGAGCGAGATTTTCCTTTAATCTACAACGACAAATCGTGCGTAATCCCTTGTAAACACGTAACGAGTGGGTCAAACTAATAAGATTAGACCGCTGTCTACAAAGGCAATTGCTTTTATTAGTGAATTCCCAACAATCCGTATATGGTATAAAAGATCCCAATTATAAGATTTGAGGAAATTAAAATTTATGATGCTATGCATAACCAAATATTAAGGTACTACTAATCAGGCATAAGCAAGTTTTAATTTTGTGAAGGTCGATTGGAAAATTACGAAGAAAACGTGTTTTACTGTTTTCCTCGTTTTTGGATCCAGGGTTTTCTGAAATGCATTGTGCTACTTAAATGATGCGATTGAGAAATAAAACCGCGAGTTCAGATTCCTTTGTTGGTTTTGGTTTCGGCGCGCATACGAAACTCCACCAATAGAATTCGAGTATTTTTGGTTGGGTTTAGCAACGTCCAATGAAAGTCTGGCTTGATAAGCGAGTAGAAAAGCGATGTAAATGTGCGTATCGTCTTTATATATCGCAGGCGCACTTATTTTACCATATCATTTGCTGTTTAGCAGAGAAACCAGTCATGCCTGAGCCTGCGAAATCCGCGCCCAAGAAGGGCTCCAAGAAAGCTGTGAGTAAGACTGCAGGAAAAGGTGGTAAGAAGCGTAGAAAGTCCAGGAAGGAGAGCTACGCTATCTACGTGTACAAGGTTTTGAAACAAGTCCATCCTGATACCGGAATCTCCTCTAAGGCGATGGGTATCATGAACTCCTTCGTCAACGACATCTTCGAGCGCATCGCTGGTGAGTCTTCCCGCTTAGCTCACTACAATAAGCGGTCAACCATCACCTCTAGGGAGATCCAGACTGCCGTGCGCCTTCTGCTGCCCGGAGAGCTGGCCAAGCACGCCGTGTCTGAGGGTACCAAGGCTGTTACCAAATACACCAGCTCCAAGTAAACTGTATTCTCACAAAACTAAAGGCCCTTTTAAGGGCCACCCACCCTCTCGTTGAAAGGCAAACTTCTCCATTGTGTCAATGTTTGATGAACATGTCAGCAGTGTGTTCGTCACCATAGCTGCGAAGCATTTTAGCAGCCTATGGGACGTCACATGGCCAAAGGAACGTTCTTTTTAACGTGACCATTTCTGTGTTTGTCGACGTGATAAAAGTGCAATGGAATTTTGTTTATCGGTTCTCAATAGGACCGGTTCTCGATAAAATCCTGTATTCGCACACACTCCTTTTCAATCCAGCTATAATCTCCGATAATTTAGTTACGATATTTTTTTTTTTTTTTGTGATTGTAAGCCCCTGATATTTGAACCCTTGTGTTTTCTGATCACGCAACCATATTGAAACAAATTTTTCTTGACTTCTCAGGGACGCAAACGAGTGGCTTCTGTGGCGATTCTGCATGTTCACTACAAATGTTAGGGCTTAATTTTTCTCTCTGGGGTTTGCAGTGTGCAGTCTTTAATGCTGAAGGAAAATATTTCCATCAGGACACGTCTAATAGATGCCTGAAAGGATCTTTTAGATAGCTGCAAACACCCAGCCTTGAGTGTTCTTTTTAAAATGATAGCTCCTTCATTTGCAAGAGCTGCTCTACCCAATGATGTGTTCAGCCCTTATTGTTTTTTCCATACAGTGATCCCTCTCCTATGGCGGTAGTTACGTTCCAAGACCGCCCGCGAGATGGGAAAAATCGCGAAGTAGAGGCGAGATAGTTATATTATTTACGTATATATTAACCCTTTACGAGCCTCCCCAACTCTTCACGAACCTCCCCCACCCTGTTATCAACTCTCCCTCGACTGTATTACCTTTTCCCACACTCTTATATGTAAACACTTTTATGTAAAATATAAATGGAAACATTTTAAATGGTACATTTTAAATACATTGTAAAACATTTTAAATCTAAATTAAAATTCAATGTACATGCACTAATCTACTTTAAATGGAAATACACATGGAAAGGTAAATCATCTTAAATTAAGAGCAAGAAAACATTTTAGTTTATTTTTTACTATATTTTTTACTGTTCATTTTTTTAAAGTTAGAAAATGCTTATTTTATTACTAAAATAATGAAATCATGGAATTTTAAAAAATTATATACCGCCACACAAGGCCAGTTCAGTATTGCGAACGTACGACATGGGGGTATCTTAGACTTCCCAACCCAAATCTCCTTTACTCCTATGTACAGGTTTTTTTTTTTTTTGCAATACCCTGTATGTATATGTTACAAAATTTATTTTAATTGATTTTTTTTTTTTAACTGTTTTTTTCCCTTTTTAGGCTAGAAAATGATTATTTTTTCACAAAAAGAATGAAAATATTGGAAATGTAAAAACTTTTAAATACTGCAAAAATCCGACATAGAGCTAAAATTCCGCGAGATGGGATTACATATAATGTACATAAAAAACCGCGATGCACTGAGGGAGCGAAAGCAGAACCGCGATACAGAGAGGGAACACTGCATATAGACTTCCACCATTTTCATGAAAAATTGCCAAAATTGAAAAATATTGCAACTTATTTGGGAGGGAGATAGAGGCCCACACCCTCCCATTAATTCTGCAGCAACAATTCCAGAACGGTGCACTATAGCAACCAGTTGCATTTTCCAACTTTGAGAGGCCATAACTTTGAAACCATTTGTCAGAAGACACAAAATCAACACTGGAAAATGAGTCTCCTCAAGACGAACAAAGCCAATTGGACCAAAAAGACGCCTAATAGATTTTCCACAATTTTGAATTATGTGAAATACACAAATAAACTTTTTAAAATATACCTCAAGTCAGATGGACATGGAACTTGGTACTTAGCAAGTATATGTGTATGTATTCATCAGCACAATAAATACCAAAACATGCAAATGATATGCTATGGCCATTTTTATGTGAATCATTGTGACTCTCGGTGTCTCCCTAGACAATGCTATGATACAGAAGTGTACCAAATTTGAACATGATTGGGTATATAAAATGGCTGCCACAAGCGATTCAACATTTTCCATTTTAAATTCTAAAAGAATGCTTCAAAATATTCTCAATAATGGCGAGTTCAATCAATAGTACATTAGGTACGCAGTATGTTTGATCCAGTCCCTACAAGTTCTGGGAAGGGCAAGTTCCTACATCCAAAATCCAAAATGTCACAGAACCAAATCTTCTTGAGGAAACCTGTGTTGAAACAGGAAGACCTACCAGAACAAAAACTGAGTTATGAGAAAGGAACGTAGTGATGGCAGAAAACTGAGTTGTAGGGTAACGCAGAAAAAACTGAGCAATGAGACATTAATTAGGGTCTCTCTCCTCCTCCCTGGTCCTCGCATAATTAATTACCTGGTGGATGAGTGCCTGAAAGTTTACTCAGGGCTTGTTCTTACACATATGAGCCAAACCTCTGGGAGCACAAGTTACCTTTTCAAAATTAAAACATTAAAAACATGGTGTTTAAAACAAAATTAAAGACAGAAGATTAATATACCTGAGTTTACAGAGAGGAACAGGCAATTCTGCAAATTAATATTAGCTGCTATGTTGAGGGATACACTTGTCATCACAAGACTTCAAATGGTCAAACCTTTGACATGACAGTAACATATTTGGGTGGTATAAAAAGATACTATGATCCAAAAATACACACACACACACACACACACACACACACACACACACACACACACACTGCTTGTCCTGGAAGGGAAAGAGTGAGAGGGAGAGAGAGGTGATGGCCCCCTGCGATTGGGAAAGTTGTGAATGATTCTACATTTGGGGGCACATTAAGCTTACCAAGAAACAAAGAGGGTCGCACCACGCCCAATTCCACTTTAAACTGGTGATACCAAATGTAGATCCATGTTAACCATCAATAATATGGTGTTTTTGATGGTATTTGATTGGGATCTTGAGAGAATGGCTGTTCAACTTTAAGTAGGTGCTTGACCCTGTAGTCTCTGACTTAAATGCTTTGTACCTCCAATTATTTGCCCTCACCACATGTTTATACCAATCGACGTAAATGAATGCTTGCTCATTTGCTATTTAAAACGTGAACGCTGATTTAGAAATGAAACCTTCCTCTACACGACACTGCCTATGCAACTTATGTTACATGTGGTGCAACGCAGCGTCACGTGCAATATACAGCGCTTCGTTGTTTTGCTAACCAGGGGATGCAACGATGACTTTGGGCGTTTGTGTGCGTTTGTGTGCGTCAGTGTGCACACAGCAATGCCCACACCAGCCCACAACAGTTTAGCGGATGAACGATGCTGTCCGCAGCCACGAGCACAAGTACGCACATCCTTCAAGACCATTGCCGTTGTAGTGCGTTGTTGTTAACCGCTAAAGTGACTATAAAAGCAATACTTCTTCACCACATGACTTCGCAAACATCTTCCTGGAATTCACTGCCTTTTTGTTTCTGCATTTAACTATGGCATCTCCTTTTCTGAAGAAACCACAATTGGAAGCCACTTCAGGTGTTGAAGGTGTCCAAGTGTTGTCACGGGGTTCTATTTTGCCATTTTGGACTAAGCGAAAACGCCTTTGTCACTACTTCCAATGGAGCATTTAAACCCTTAAATTTCCCTATCACTATTAATCATGATTCCTTTTAGTTTTCTTACAGGTTCCCGCGCTGGAAACTGAGCCATACCCGGATGCTCGTCAGGTTTTACATATCACTACAGACAAAGTCGTTGCAACTAAAATAATCGCTCTGCATCGTTGTTCCATCTGCCAAACCTGTCAAAGGGAATTCAATGCAAAAGGACGTTTTCACAAATGCCAACAGTGCCTCATGAATCAGCTTGCTCAGTATTACCAGCCGGTCGTTAAGGGAGCAATCGTCGTTCAAACACACCTTGGGAAAGTTAAGGTGACTGTTTGCGATTTTGTACTTCGACAATATTTGAGTCATGACAATCTGCGACATCTCCTGTGTGATCCACAAGGTTTGGAAGAACATGTCTTGCTTGCTGGAGAGTTGACATTTCAACTTCACAACTACAGCGTTGTTCCCCTTCAGAACTGCTTGCAGCTGTATCCTATGAATAGTTTCCAGGAGGACGATGTTTTGCTGGGATTTCAATACAACAACCTTGCAGCATCTCAAGCCAGCGTCAGCTACACATCGGCTGAACCACAAGAGCCAACAAAGTAAAAAAATGTCTTATTGCTTTTCGTTTAAACAGCAACAACCGGAATGTATATTTGTTCAAACTGAATAATGATCTGTTTTCGCTTTTGTTTACTTTTTGTGAATTCTTAATTTGTTTGTTCTTTTCCCCCCACGATGTTTGTCGTTCTTTCCATTTTATTTTCCTTTTATTTAATTGCATTGTTTTTCTTCGGTTAATTAGCCTGCAAAAATGCAGTTTGTGTTATATTTTTATGCAAATGTATGCAAATGTTTGTTTATTATTAACGAATCACATTATTGTGTGATTCGTTTGCTTTCACACTTACTTTATTTACTTTCTTAACTTAACTACGTAAGTTGGACTGCCAATAAACTTGCTGCCATTTCTTATACTTTTGTTTCAAATCCGTTTCTTCTCTTTAACTTAGGCAATACCTCATTTAGCTTTGCATCCTTGCATTGTGTGTACACTGCCCGTTCTCTTTTAAACACAATAATGACTTTCATTTCATTTATTTCATTACATTATTTCAATCAACCCAAATACTTTCGAGTATAGTGAACATAAATAATTTGGGTTGCATAAACGCAATTTTGTCAGTTACTTAAAAGCAAAAGATGTGCAGAACCACTGCTCACAATTCAATCCACTGAATCCAATGTGTTATGATTTTTAATGTTTACAATATTCAAGGTGCACGGTAAGTGTGTGGTACTACCTGGTCTGTTTCAAATTGTCACATACACTCAGTTCTTCTACAATCATTCCAAAATCCACTTCTGTAAAGTGCCACATTCTGTGTGTCTCTTGTATACAACCATTACCTGATGACACACCCTAACTCTTTCATTTTCCTCCTCATGCTCTCCATTTAATAACCAATAAATTTCGATAAAACATGGTTAAATTCAATGTATTTTCAAATGCTTTCAATCCTTGATTGATGTTGAAGGTGTAGCTGACGTAAACTTATTCACAAATCTTTGCATAACCCCTTCCCCCATCTCTCTATGTCTCACACATGCACACACCTGCCACCAGGTTGCAACATTATTACTTTGGAAGCGTTGAGAACCAGTCTTTTACCATAGGAACAAGTGTAGTTCTCGTGGAGCTTCATCTCATGGCCCAGGGGAAACCGTGCTATATGTTCTACAAGCCCCCTCACCATGGCCAACCCCGGAGATCTTTTATGTGCTTGGTCAATCGGGGTCAAGACTTAGTGCTGCAAATTCTATCAGAAATGTTTCTAGCCTGTTTGGATTTATTTTATCACATTGTATAACAGTTTATTTTCTCCCTCAAACATAAACTTTGTTACTACTAACAACATTGTGTTTTACACATAACCATGTAGACCATGAAGTGTTCCCTCACACTTGGTCTTGTTTACTGTTGTCCTTTAACATGATTTCTTGTGTTGCATTTGAAGTCTAGCATGGTTGGCAAAATCAATGATAGAATAATCTTTATTGCTTTATAAAAAAAATATTTGTTTGGTTAATAATATATTCATATAATACATGATCACACTGACATGGAGACACAGAAGCAGACTCAGCTCAGTCATTCAAGACATTAAACAGAACCATCATCACTTGACCTCATAGTGCATAAAACTGACATAACAATGCAAATACAGTAGCTTAGCATTTAGCATGGTCTTAATTTGGTCATGGTCATGGTCACTTAAATTCTGCATTTCATTTCTGTAATAATATTCTCACTTGGGATCTCATCATCCAGACATGTCTTTTCATTAGACTTACAATAAGTAAAAGGCAATGCAGTTATGTATATTTCCCATGTACATTGTATATAATCATCCACATCTACAATATAATTTCAGGAAACATAGATACATTCACATCAATGGCATTTTTATGTGACTCTGTGTTTTTTTGTTCAGTACCATATCATTAGCAGATTTCCCTATCTGGCTTTGGGCAAAGTTGTGTTTTTACAAAGCAGCTCCATTTCAACACAGTTCTGAGATCAGGTCATAGTGTTTTTACAAAGCAACTCCATTTCAACACAGTTCTGAGATCAGGTCATAGTGTTTTTACAAAGCAACTCCATTTCTACACAGTTCTGAGATCAGGTCATAGTGTTTTTACGAAGCAACTGAATTTCTACACAGTTCTGAGATCAGGTCATAGTGTTTTTACAAAGCAACTCAATTTCTACACAGTTCTGAGATCAGGTCATAGTGTTTTTACAAAGCAACTCCATTTCAACACAGTTCTGAGATCAGGTCATAGTGTTTTTACAAAGCAACTCCATTTCTACACAGTTCTGAGATCAGGTCATAGTGTTTTTACAAAGCAACTCAATTTCAACACAATAATTCATTATTGCATTGTGGATATCCTGACTTTTCAGGTTGCACCAATAAATGCCAAAGTTTTCCATATTTATACAAAAATTATACAATAATTTACAGTAAGGATGTTCAGTTCTTGTAGTGTTTCTCCTCAAATTAGGGATGTCCCTTGTCCATCTTATGTGTGTATGTATTCCTGAGGCCACAGGTTTGCACATTGGCTATTTTGTATTGAATGCTTAAATCAACCAATTTGTCTTGCAGAAATCTGAAACTGCTTACTCTAGGACTATGAGCATTGAAAGAATCAATGTTCATGAAGCAGTGTAGTGAAAAAAATGGAATAAGATAACTATTTTCTGCAGGGGCTAACTTAAGGTATTTCTATTGTATTTAATATGTTATGTATATATGTATGAGATTAAAAAGCCTGTCACGTGCACTTCTTCAAGAGAAAACACATTTGAGTATATATTGACTGCTATGTTTGGTCAGCAACACTTTTGTATATTATGTGAATGGAGTCTCCCCAGACAGTGCTGTGTGCTTCAGCGCCTGCAGGATATGTACTATTTCAAAGTACTAATTTGGTGTTTGAAGACTCCAGTAATCGTTTTTGTCTTTGCTGGGATCTTCTGTTAACATTGAAAAAATAATTTTATGAAGTGTGCCATGTTTAAGAACTTTTAAACGCCAATATTGTGGGAAATGTAGGATGCCAGTTCTTCGTTCCTGTCATGTGGCGACGTCTTGGACGCTTTTGGAGAAAGTATAGCAAGACTGCGCTGGATGTAGACCGTTACAGTGAAGATAATGGACCTTATTAAACGTCTACGACTTTTTTCCTCTGAGTGCCATAATGATACGTATGGTCATTTGATGGATATTTGTGAGGAGAAAACACAAGTGCTGAGTTTTCGTCAGAGGAAAAACGCTGTGCTGAGTGAATTGAGTCTACACGGTTCTCATGCGCTGTTTAACTCCACCTCCTGCACAGCGAGCTGCTCATTCAAACCTGTCCGTCTGACTGTGAGGGAAAGAGAGGTAACAAACGATAGCAAAATGGCAGAGGAAGCGCCAGCACCTGCACCCGCCGCAGCCGCTCCGGCTAAGGCTCCCAAGAAGAAAGCGGCAAAGGCCAAAAAACAAGGACCCAGCGTCGGAGAACTGGTAGTGAAAGCAGTAACCGCTTCGAAGGAGAGGAACGGAATGTCCCTCGCTGCCGTAAAGAAAGCTCTGAAAGCCGGTGGCTACGATGTGGAGAAGAACAACTCCCGTGTAAAGGTGGCAATCAGAGGTCTGGTGAAGAAAGGAACGCTGGTCCAGACAAAGGGCACTGGCGCTTCAGGTTCTTTCAAAATCAACAAGAAACAGGAGGTGGCGAAGAAGAAACCCGCCAAGAAGGCAGCTGCTAAGGTTAAGAAGCCGGCCGCGAAGAAGCCTGCTACGGCCAAGAAGCCGAAGAAGGTCGCAGCAAAGAAACCTGCAGCAAAGAAGGCGAAGAAACCAGCTACGCCGAAGAAGGTGACGAAGAGCCCCAAGAAGGCGGCAAAGAGCCCCAAGAAAGCGACAGCGGCTAAGAAGAAGGCGGCACCAGCCAAGAAGAAGGCGGCGGCACCCAAGAAGCCTGCAAAGAGCCCAAAAAAGGCAAAGGCAGCTAAACCAAAGGTCGCCAAACCCAAGACCGTCAAGCCTAAGAAAGCGGCTGCCAAGAAGTGAATATGCAGACCTTCACATCATTACTAATTAAGCAAAGGCTCTTTTCAGAGCCACCCACAATCACTTCAAAAGCACAAACTCGGTCCATTTTACGTTTGTATTCCTGAATGTTTTACGAGGTGTGATGATGGTGTTTCCCTGTAGTTGGTAAACTTTTACGTCAGTAATTAATGAAACGCGCTGATTTTCGTTATCTATTTGAAGCAGAAGACCATCTCGCAAAGCTAAAGTTGTTTTGCATGGATTTAGCCTGTAAGGTAACTGCCTTCAGTGAAACTAGATCATTACATTACATTACAGGCATTTGGCAGACGCTCTTATCCAGAGCGACTTACAACACAAAGTTCAGATCACAGCCGCATGTTGCACCTATGACATCCATGTCATTTAAACGAAGTATACTGCCGGCCATGACAACACACAGTTTAACGCCAAGGACGATTTTTTTCAAGGGCTTTTTATAAAAAGGCCCGATACATTTTACTGAGGGAAACGGACCTGAGCTATGCTGAAAAGGAGCCAAGCAGAGACCGAAATGGCTGCGCTGTAAAAACATTGTCCTGGAGTTTTGCCTGTTTCATTACAGCATATAGCATAGCATTAATTTGAGTGATGCTGAAAGAATATTCTGGTAGCGATTGGTAAAATGGTTCTTTAAGAAAATAAAAGCTTTAAAATGCCAATTGATCTATGAAATCCGCCCAAATGTTGTCCTCTAATTGGATTGGACGAAAACACCCTAACGTTACAACCAATGACTGCGAAGTCTGTTGCTATAAGTTGGGCGCGTGGCAGTGAACTGTATTTTTCCTGCGTATCACCGATACACACAAGATGAGTGGAAGAGGTAAGACCGGTGGCAAGGCTAGGGCTAAAGCTAAGACTCGTTCTTCCAGGGCTGGACTCCAGTTCCCTGTGGGTAGAGTTCACAGGCTTCTGCGCAAAGGAAATTATGCCGAGCGTGTCGGTGCTGGAGCTCCAGTGTATCTGGCTGCTGTTCTCGAATATCTGACTGCTGAGATTCTGGAGCTGGCTGGGAACGCCGCCCGTGACAACAAGAAGACCCGTATCATTCCTCGTCACCTGCAGCTGGCAGTGCGCAACGACGAGGAGCTGAACAAGCTCCTGGGAGGTGTCACCATCGCTCAGGGTGGCGTGCTGCCCAATATCCAGGCTGTGCTGCTCCCCAAAAAGACCGAGAAGGCCGTCAAGGGAAAATAACTCTTCTCACTGACCCACACAAAGGCTCTTTTAAGAGCCACCCAAACCTTTGTAAAGAGCGAAAAATGCTATTTAAAATGAATGCATCATCTACAAAGTTTATCCTGTAAGGAGCATCCTTTTATGCTTGTTTTCTGTGTCTTCCAGTATCCGTGACTAAACGCAACCATGATGGACCATGGTTATTGAGAATATTTGACATCATTTGACTACACATTTCCTTTACAGTAAATATGTGGCCCTTCATGTTTGTGAGCGAACTAATCTGAAAAACAAATCTATATGAAACTAATCTTTCTACACCTTGCAAAATAAAATGCGTAGAATTGTGTCCCATCGCTTTGTCATTAAATTTACAAAATAACACACTCCGCTTATAGAGTTTGCTTTAAAGTGAAATAAAAGGCGGCCAAAAAGATATTGAAGATAGGAAACTAAGCATAGGAAACTAAGGGACGATCAATTTGCATTAAATAATTGGTTTAGTGTTTCAATATTTTCTGGTTCGTTTTACATTTTCTGATTTCTTACAAAATAGAACGTACGTGTACCATTCCAAAAAAAAAAACCACTAAACTGAAAGTATAAAGTCCCGTGAAAAGCAGACTGGGGAAGGGAAAAAGATCTGACCTGTGCCTTAAGGGGAAAATATGATTAAAAGTGAAAGCGAGGGAAATTGAAATTGAGGAAACTAGCCAATGGCCATAGGAAAGGGAGAAGGCATCAGACCAATGAGCGCTACGAAAAAGCTCACCCAATCAGATTCTTGGTTGTACGCTTTAAAATCGTACGCTTCCAGCGAGTAACTCATTCATTTTATCTTGAGAACTCAATAACAGGATCATGGCAAGAACTAAGCAGACAGCTCGTAAATCCACTGGTGGGAAAGCCCCCAGGAAACAGCTCGCCACAAAGGCTGCTCGTAAGAGCGCGCCTGCAACTGGCGGCGTGAAGAAGCCTCACCGTTACAGGCCCGGCACCGTAGCTCTGCGAGAAATCCGCCGCTATCAGAAGTCCACTGAGCTGCTGATTCGCAAGCTGCCCTTCCAGCGCTTGGTGAGGGAGATCGCCCAGGACTTCAAGACTGATCTCCGCTTCCAGAGCTCTGCTGTCATGGCACTGCAGGAGGCCAGCGAGGCTTATCTGGTCGGTCTGTTCGAGGACACCAACCTGTGCGCCATCCACGCCAAGAGGGTGACCATCATGCCCAAGGACATCCAGCTGGCTCGCCGCATCCGTGGAGAGCGTGCTTAAGACTCCGTTCTGACCTACTTGTACGATTAAACGGCTCTTTTAAGAGCCATCACAATATCCAACGAAGGCAAAAGTTTCTTTACTTGTCATGAGGGTTGTTTTCCATATTTTGTATCGTCGGTTTATTTGTAGCGTTCTTGTTTTAGGTCCGTGATAATTTGAGAACAAGAAGACCATAAAGCCCCGCAAAATGGGCCAGCATATCGTCAATCCAACTCCGTTTGGTGTCAGACTACAAACCAAAGCGGTACTATATCGCTCTGCAACATGTCAATGTAATAACAGCTTGGTTTTTCAGCTGGCTGATTTTTCGACACTTCTCTCTGCCTACAGAATTTAGTATTTTTAAGCGTAATTCCTGAATGAATCAACAAGGGGGTGGGTGGGTAGTTTGCTCGATTTCTCTTAAGTTCTCTTTCCGCGACATTTTCTAGTTACAAGTGCTGTGACCGTATCAAAATGTCTATTGAAAGATTAGATTCAGGTAATCCAGTACTTTTACATTTAAGGAAATTGATAATTGCATTTAATACGTAAATTGGAAAACTACGCAATAATCATTTTGATCCATGTGCTTATGGCTTTTTGATACGTTCCATACACTGCAATAAAGCCCGCCTACTCCAAGGGGGCGAAAGTAGCGGGAACTTTACCTTTTCACAAGTCTTCAATCAGGTCGTATTTGAGTGTATATACTGTATTGGTGTTGCAGTATAGCTATTCAACAGAATTGTTTTAAACAAGTGAAAATGTCTGGAAGAGGCAAGGGTGGTAAAGGACTCGGGAAAGGAGGCGCTAAGCGTCACCGCAAAGTTCTGCGCGACAACATCCAGGGAATCACTAAACCGGCCATTCGCCGCTTAGCCCGCCGTGGTGGTGTAAAGCGTATCTCTGGTCTGATTTACGAAGAGACCCGTGGGGTGCTGAAAGTGTTCTTGGAGAATGTCATTCGCGATGCTGTGACCTACACTGAACACGCCAAGAGAAAGACCGTGACTGCCATGGATGTGGTTTATGCTCTGAAGCGTCAGGGTCGCACTCTGTACGGCTTCGGCGGGTAAATCCACAGGCTTTGAGAATCCCTAATTGTTTCACGATATAAAAAGGCTCTTTTCAGAGCCACCAACCTCTCTAAATGGCATTCATTCCTTTTGATATAATGGTCGGCATTTCATACACATTTGTTTCAGTTTTATTGTATAAACATCTCTTCATTTTTAAATTTATCAGCGATTTTTTTGCTAACGATAATGGTCGGAATTTCATACACATTTGCTTTAGTGTTGTGTAAACATCATCCCTTCATTTTCGTTTTTAAATTTATCAGCGATTTTATTTATTGCCTTTTTGCTATGTGTTTCACGCTAATTAACTTGGGGCACTAGTTCATTTATCTGTGATACGCATGTTTACCTCGTGTACAACAGCGATACTTTCCTTTTCTCTCTGACTAATGCAATAAATCGTGTGTATTCCCTAGTAAACACGCATCAAACATTTCAGACAAAATCGATTTGACTGCCACCGACACAGAATGTTAGCATTTTACTAAAAGGCCGCCGAAATGAAATGTCCTGCATCACACTTCAGCGCTGTCTATGGGATGTAAAGCTGGGTGGCAGAGTTAACGGCTGGAAACTATACATCCATAAGTAGCAAAAGTACTAGCAAACACTGTTCTACTATTGTGGTATTCTTCAAGACCCATTTTAAGGTTTGAGCAAAGTTTAATTTAGAAGGATGCAGTGCTAGTACATTGTTAGCTAGGTCTACATTTAAAAAGTGATGGAAATCTCTCTATAACCTACCTTATAAGTATATAGAATTTTGGTTAGTGTTTGCGGTTTTCTGAAAAATACTGTGTTACTTAAATGTTGCGATTATGAAAACCACGTGTCGAATTTCCTTTGTTCATGAGATACGTTAGTTTTTAGTTTCCGTCTGCATGCGAAACTCCACCAATAGAATTCGAATATCTTTCGTTGGATTGGCAACTTCCAATGAGAATCTGGCTAGACAACCAGGTACAAAAGCGACATAAATTTGCATCTACCCTTATATATAGCAGACGAATTAGTCCGGTGACCTCACTGATTGCTTTTTGAGAAGTGGTAAAATGCCTGATCCACCGAAATCCGCGCCCAAGAAGGGGTCAAAGAAAGCCGTGACTAAAAGTGCGGCAAAGGGAGGCAAAAAGCGCAGAAAGTCCAGGAAAGAGAGCTACGCTATCTACGTGTACAAGGTTCTGAAACAAGTGCACCCTGATACCGGCATTTCCTCTAAAGCTATGGGTATCATGAACTCATTTGTGAATGATATCTTCGAACGCATCGCCGGTGAGTCTTCCCGTTTGGCTCATTACAACAAGCGGTCAACCATCACCTCCAGGGAGATCCAGACTGCCGTGCGCCTTCTGCTGCCAGGAGAGCTGGCCAAGCACGCCGTGTCTGAGGGCACCAAGGCCGTGACCAAGTACACCAGCTCCAAGTAAACCGACGCGTTATTACGAAACTAAAGGTCCTTTTAAGGGCCACCCACCTTCTCATTGGAATGCAAACCTTTCAACACCGTCGCAGTGCGTAGATGCTATGTCGTACACATGTAGGTAATTGTGCATCAGTGGTGTCTCTTTTTTTTTTTTTTTTTTTTTTTTTTTTTTTTAGTTTAGCATCCTATTTAAAAACTTTAAATAAAACCTCTAAAACAGTGCAATTAGTTTAATGTCATATTCAACTGCAGACTACAAACCGGTGCTAACTGGGACATTAATTGGAATTTAGTATTTCACACGTGACTGAATTGAAATGCATTTTTTTTTCCTTTACTGTAATTCCAGGTTGCCTTCATGCATGTGAATTTTTGAAGGCTCCCATTTTATTCAACTCATTGAAATTAAAACTGTTCTGTTTTACTGTTGCAAAGCAGGCTATTTTTGAAGGATAAAATCTGTACAAGGAATGTTCTGTAAACACACAGCACACCCAAATGCGACAGACACTATTGAAGATCCTAAATCCACTACAAATGAGATGATTGTGTGTTTGGTGGTGTGTACATTGTGCCGTATTTATGGTTGTGTGTTCAGTGTGCAGTGTTCAGAGTTGTTTATACAGTGTATATAGCAGTGTTTCTTCTCTTTGTCTGGTGGAGATCTCAGCATAGATCACCATATCTGCACTTAGGCCCTGTGTACAAATCACACTGATTAGTACAGCCATAATAACCGTGACAAAAACAATATGATTCCGTGTAAAATGACTATACTCACAGAGTCCTGGTTGGCTGTCCTGTCATTCTCTAAAATATAAAAAAGCAAATTCATCAGCTATATAATGACACTGGGCTACACACAGCAATATTGAGTTTACATACAGCTGACAATCTGCAGTATATAGTATAGATAATACACTTCAGACATAGCTGTGCAGACTGATGTCCTCATACTTCAATGGCTTTCATACCACTGAAAACAACCTGAGCCAGAACTCAGCAATGCTTGTAAAAATGTGCCCATATTTCTTACTCTGATTCAGCAGTGGTGAAGAAATTGCCAGTACATATTAAGAGCTCGGTTCATGCTGCTCAAGTACTGTGTTGTACCGGACTTAGGAGTTGTTGTGAGGCAGTAGTGAAGTACTTTCTGTATGAATGAATCTTGTATAATATATGTTCTTCTCCTCCAGTGTGTGACTGTCACAGCCACAACCAAACACTACAGCAGTCACAGTGCCTCAGAGGGAGAAGGTGGGGGGGATTGGAGAGATTATATTAACAAAATCAGCGATCAGGAAAACATTTCTGATGTCTGATGTATTTGTCGTCAGGGAGCCAACATAATAATACATTGTTCACGAATGTTCCAGTCACAGAACAGAGTGTATCGGTCATGTCCATTATCATACACAGTAGCTATAGAGTATACCCTGAGAGGGCTGGTAGCATATTATAGTTTTGAAGGAGGGTGAAGAGGGTAACACTTTACTTGCACATGTGTCATAATACATTTCAAACAATGTGGGATTGTGGAATATAAGTGGAAGTGTTGACATGATGCAGGTGACAAGACTGTGTCATTTAAAAAAAGTACCACTTTTTTATTATGGCCTTCATATATTTACCAAAGAAACAATATTAGTTTTATTGAATTCCCTGAAGTCATTGGATATTTGTATAACCATTGTCATAACAGCTATGCAAGTCCTAGTACCTAAGATATTTCTTACTGACATTTTAAATAGGACAATTTAATGAAAATAATAAAAAAAACGTATTGTAAAATATCTTACTTATTAATCTTACCAATATTTAAATTACATCTAATGTCATCAAATAAATGGAATATTGATGCCATAATTAATAAAAATGACCATATGACAAACAATGACAAACTAAAATATTGCAATATGATATGAAATATTGGGGGTATTCCATGAAGTGAATTCATGAAAATAATCTGTCTCGAAGTAGCTTAATCCTTTAAATAAGGCTCAGTTTATTTACTGTTAAAACAAAATTGCTGTGAGAATTACGATAATGTATGGGCAACTTGTTGCCAGTGAGTTCCTGTAATTGGTTTTAAGGTAGTCATACTGTATTGCCAGCACAGTATATTAGCTATAGTATCCACTGATTACTACCGTACCATAGTATTCCTAATGAGTTCCTGTGAATTTCAGCATTTCTGTCACAGTATCAGTTATTTTACTGTAGCAGTAGATCTGATCCTCACTGCAACTATCAACTTTATGTAATTATTATTGTAATTAACATTTACAGTATCTCACAATAATTAAGCAAACACAAATATAAAAACTGACATGACATCATTACTGTTTTGTCAAAAAGTAAATGTATTCATTATTTTCAACAAAAACCATGTAGCGCCACATTTTTATCACAAAGAAACTATAAACAGAAAATTTCTGATCAAATAATTCTATTTTTTTTCACCAAATGAAGATTTGTGTGTGCATGCATGTGTGTGCGTGCGTGTGTGTGTGTGTTACTGGGGTATGCTTAAGTCTACCATCATTGACTCCAGCAGAAATACCCTTGGCTATAAAATGGAAAACGAAAAGAAACATTGAGCTTGTTGCGACGAGATTGACTCTGAAATCCAGCATCTTCTCGACAACAAGCGGCATGCCTTTAATACCTGGCAGAATGACATCAACTGCAAGGCCAAAAGAGTAGCCCATGCAAAAGCTAAGGCTGCTGTCCAGCGTTGGGTTAGAAAACTGAAAAAAAAACCTGTGGTGGACGAAGGCTCTGGAGATACGGCAGCTTGCTGACATGTGGAACACCAGATGTTTCTTTGATGCCACCAAAGCGGTATATGGGCCCAGCTAGCACAGCCTAACCCCCTTTACTCCAAAGATGGGCCAATGCTGCTAAAGGACCACGAGTCAATGAAAAGCAGGTGGGATGTGCACCATAAGGAACGACTAAACAGGGACACCACGCCTGAGATGGAGGCTCTTGGTGACCTCCCCCAATTACACAACACTGAGAAAATTGGATTGCCACCCAGTCTGAGAGTGGTGCAAGATGCCATGGGGAAGATGAAGAACAACAAGGCCGCTGGACCTGATGGAATCCCAGCTTGAGGTCCTGAAAGTAAGCAGGCCAGTTCTCCTTAGCAACATCCATGCCCTCCTCCTCAAAGTATGGGACAAGGAAGAAAGCCCTACACAACTTAGGGGTGCCCTGGCTGCGTTCCAATACTTTTTCTCGTCTTCTCCTTTCCTCCACTCGTTTCCTCCCCTTCTTTCCTACCCCGAAATATGCCAGAAATATGTGGAGGAAAGAAGGGGAGGAACCGATTGGAGGAAAGGAGATGAATCGAAAATTGGAACAGCTAATCTGATTCATCTGTCATCAAAGTCGACGTTGGCTATCGATGAAGTCATAATTTTGAATGACTCTGAGGATACCAAAGCCAATCACGCTTCTCGAAGGCCGCCAGCCCTTTTCATGCATTAAAATACAAATGTCAGTTTCTCGCATTCTGCTCATGGTGTAACATAAACATTAGTTTAAGGGATGAATAAACTTACTGCAACATAAATTCGCTCAATTTTACATTGGTAAAATTATCATTCGCAGCTCAAAAACCTGAATATATCGAGTCAATGTGGATATGTTTGAAAAAGCAAACAGTAATGTTTTCCTATGAATGTAAATTACCCGATTACTGTTTACTGTTCTGGCACTTACTGTGGGGCAAAAAAGTATTTAGTCAGCCACAAATTGTCCACGTTCTCCCACTTAAAAAGATTTTCATCATAGGTACACTTCAACTATGAGAGGCAGAATGAGAAAAAATCCAGAAAATCACATTGTAGGATTTTTAATGAATTAACTGGTAAATTTCTTGGTAAAATAAGTATTTGGTCACCTACAACCAAGCAAGATTTCTGGCTTTCACAGAAAGTGAAAAATCAGTGCGACTGATTCGGACATTTGCGTTCACACATACAGGTCCTCCGGGTAATTTCCAGAAAATTTCCGGGATGCAGTGCATGTGTGAAAGAGGCGTAAGAGAGGCTTATCCCCCGAAGAAGACTACAGTAATAAGAGATGGAAAATAAAGTTGTAAGGTATGATTTTTACATTTTGTATTTTTCCTGTACTGTATTGTTTTTCTTCTGAAATGTACATTCCATCATGGTTTCTCAATGTCAGGGGAATACAGCTGGCAAAAAAAAGGGAGGAAAAGATCATTAAATGAAGGAGGTTAGCAAGTTAGTAATTACTTAACTAAAAATGAATGCTCACTGATGTCACTGGCTGACACTAGCTAACTTAAACACTTTGTTAAGTCATCACTGTAAACTATGTTAAAACCATGTAAAGCTTAAGTTTAGCCTAATTAATGCAATTGGTCATTTGGAAAAAAAGTAATTTCTTGCTTATTTAAATGAACAACTGTGGTGGAGCGATGACTGTGTACTCCCGTGTCTGCAAAGACATTTTGGTTGACCCTACCTAACACCAACCTCAGCTTCTCATCACTGACTTTACTACTGAACTAATCTAGATGGAAAAAAACATGATTCATCATAAAAGAGAAGTCACTTTAAATGAAACAAATGTAAGTGCTGAAATGATACATAAATATATACAGCAACATTACATTTAACACGCAGCAGCACAAAACAATAACAGGCAATACTTGTGGAACAACAGCAACATACTTGATACGCACCAGCACACAACAATAACAGGCAATACGAGTAAAACGACAACAAGGCACTTGGTACACAGCAGCATGTGACAGCGACAAGCAACTACAAACATCATGAACCATTGTGGTTCTTTCAGCGAGGCACACCGTTTAGGGCCGCTATGGCCTCGGGTACCAGGCTTTCGCCAAAGAAAGCCCTTCTGCACCTCTGGGACCTGTACCTGCACCCGGAGGGCAGTAGGGTGAAGTGACGATTGAGTGGGTGTGTGATGTCCTGTGCCATTGTGTTTGCTATGTGTGTGATGGCCTTACGATTGAGCTCTGAGAGGTTGGGTGTGGTGAGACCTATTATCTTGGCAGCCGTATTGGTTATGCGTGTGATTTTGACCAGGTTTGTAACAGAGAGCATGTTGAAGAAACAGGTACAGCAGTAGAGTAAGATTGGTTGAATAATACTTTGGTCCAACGGTAGGAGGAGATGGGGGGGGGGGGGGGGGGGGGGGGGGGGCAACAACATTAGTCCTTTAAACTATCAGATGGCTGATAGCCTTTGGTGGCTCCTTTTTTGGATGTGGTTTATATGCTGGCTGAAGCCGAGTTTATTGCCCAGTGTTCGTCCGAGGTACTTGAAACTGTCAACCATTTCAACTGTTTCATTATTGATGAGGATGGGGTTCTGGAAAGAAGGCGAACAGATTACGCCCTTAATCACCACTGATAGCGCATGTCGAATTAGGCTATTTATGCTTTGATACACATTTAATCAGTCAGATATTCTTTGTCAAGTCCTTTTTTTGGGTTTACTAGTGTGCATGGTGTTATATTCTTCCTGACTATTTCTGAGTTATCTACTGTCCATGCAACTCCACTGTTCTACTGGCAAAAAAGTCTGTGCGCCTGACTCTTTTTGCAGTGCTTTTGAATTTGTCAACGATCAACCAATAGGAGCAGCTTAAATAATACATGAATGTGCATCATGCTTGATTGCCTGATTCATGTTCAAAATAGCATGAAACATTTGAGCTTGCATTTCACCACTGGAGTGAGCTAAGCTTTGAATACAGGATCAATATAATTCAAGACGAATTGTTTTCATGAATTCCAGCAAGTTTTACTAGATCGCTTCATGCAATACCCCGATGCAATTTTTCAGTTTGTCATTGCGACTTCATTAGCGTATTGAGGATCAATTTTTAAAAAAAAATAATGCATCAATATTTCAGTTCCAACTAAAGTGCTTATAATTTCTGCAATTCAAAGGCCCAGAAAGAGAGAAAAAAACTTAATTTATTTGGAAAGAATTTTTTTTTTCAT
The DNA here is from genome assembly GCA_019788955.1 of Albula glossodonta. Classification (NCBI taxonomy): domain Eukaryota; kingdom Metazoa; phylum Chordata; class Actinopteri; order Albuliformes; family Albulidae; genus Albula; species Albula glossodonta. The sequence continues at coordinate 24,067 of JAFBMS010002586.1, forward strand.
ATGGCGCTTTTGGGATGTCATGGGCAGCCATGGAGGTATTTATTCAGCTTTACTGCTCTGTATTTATGAATGTTTTGAATAAAAAGGATCCAATGCCATATAAACGTCCCTTGTGTCATGATAAGTTTACCCAATATTATACACAAGAAGTCGAACTAGTTGGGTGGCTCTTCGGCACAATTTTACGTTCAATTCCATGAACATGCCTGTTTCAGGTGAATGGAACAAATTAACAGAACACCGCATGAACAGAACTCTAACAAATATACTTCCACAACTGAATTAAAACGCGTTCTCAGGCTATTTATTGCCCAAGTGTGTCTCAAAAAAAATAAATAAACAGGCCTCCATACTGACAATTCATTCATAAGAAACTGGTCATTTTGGTTATTTCAGGCTTATTTTAATTAAAGCTTAACTGCAGAGTACAAGGTCATAGTTACTGAAGTATATTTAGCAATTTTGATATTCTTCAAAGCTATTGCTGTAAGTGAAAGATACATTTATGTTTTTCTATGTCCATCAGTTATCAAGACCAACTATCATCGAATTCTTCCATAAACACAGTAAGTAAATTTTGATAGTTCTGCCTGGAGGAATTTCAGTGCTGTTTTCTCTTGCTTCAAGATAAAAAATGAAATGTCCATTTTCAACAACAATAAACACTAAAGCGACTTTACTGAATCAAAGGCACAGAATGGACTGTAGACTCTAGGATGATTCTGCCATTTACTGCCACATTATATTATGAGGTAACCCATAGCAGGACAGGCATGTAGGGTCACTACTACTGTCTGTCTGATACAGCTCGTTAGAGAAAGAGCTTAGATAACCAGAGACACTACGGCTAATGTATACATCAGTTTTCAAATACAGAGGTTAGAGAAAATCATGAAAATACCAAGTGGAAATATTATACTTTTCCGTGACTAAATTGGAGTCTACTTGTGTGTTTCATATGAATGGCTATGCTGACCAACACTGTATTTCTGCTGTAAAAGACTTCCTCTATGAGTTTCTAAAGCTATATGAGAAATCAGAAATACTTTGAAGAAAAAAAAATTACAAAATTGCTGGAATTGTAAATAATTTCCTTACATATTGCCTTTTTTAAGTTATTTTTGTTGGGGTATTTTTCTCTGGATGCACAGAGAGAGAGTTAAAGTCAACATTGGATTATAGGAAAGTGATTGACTGAGTTTTGTATAGGCCTATTGCCCATCATGGAAAATTACCAAGTTTAATAGAAAATTACATTTCATGATGTATATGATCACAAAACTTGCATTGTTGAGATGGCGCATATGACATATATATGGATATTATAGTATATTATATGTTACATAATATACTATAATATGTCATTTGCGCCATCTCAACAATGCAAATTTTGTTGTTTGTGTGGCTATCTGTACCAACTGCCTTGAAAGCCTGTCGGAACATTTTTAACAAAGCAATTGCACTTACATTTCATCTTTTACAGTTTCTAATAGAGAGCATTGAGTAGCATTACGACTTTGAAGAGCAAGTTGAGTCATAACATCAACACAATTCCATCAGGTATTCAGAGTTTGATTGGAGCACTCTTAAGGAAACAAAACAGGTCATGTTTCCTGGGACATAACTGTTGGTATTTCAGAAGAATACTTTGTTCAATTAATAGTACAGTATACACATAACAGATGGTCACATTGACATGAAGCCATTCAGAAATAATAGAAACAGGCTCAGCTCAATCATTCAACACATTAAACAGAACCATCATCATTTAAAATCATAGCACATAAGACTGACATAATAACACAATTGCTTAGTATTTGTAATGGTCTTATTTCATGAGGTACATTCAGGGGTCCAGATTTGAAAATGGGATATTCAGTCCTTTTTTATTTTTGTCAATTATTCCTCAGCATTTCATGTCTTCAATAATATTTCGACTTACACTGGAAGCAGAGATATCACCATCCAGAAATGTTTTTTTCCCCTGACACTTACAATTAATAAACATTGTTAATGTAATGATGTATATTGTCATCTACAATATATTTCAGGAAAAGTGGCTATATGAACACCAATGGCATTTGAATGTGTCCATATGTCTTTTGTTCAGTAACATTCTATTATATATATATCCCAAGTTTCCAGTTTACACAAATCAATGCTTGAGTTGGCAAAATTTTATACAAAATCACCATACATTCATTTGCAAGGAGGCTGTCCTGTTGTTGCTCTTACACTATTTTTCTTCAGATTAGGAATGTCCCTAGTCCATCTTATTTTTGCATGTTTTCCAGATTCCACAGCACCTCACATACCATTTCTTAAAAAATTCTCATGTCAGCTGATTCCACAGCTCAATTTATTCTTGACACATGGCTTAAAAAGAAATTTTACAGTGTAAAAAAAAAACATAAAAATAATGTATTCCTGTCTGACATCTTATCCTTATATTATGTTTCACCCAATTTGTCTCACAACAACCTGAAACCAGGTACAGTAGGGCTGTGAGCATTGCAAGTGTGCATTCATGAAACAGCATAGAAAAACAAGGAATAAGCTAACTGTATTTTCCACTGGGTTAACTTAAGGTATTGTATTATATTTATTGGGATAGGTATCTATGAATGAGATTAAAAAGCATATCACATGCACTTCTTCAAGATAAAATATTTTTGTGTATATGTTGACTGCTATTATTGGTCAACAACACTTTTGTATATTATGTGAATGGAATCTCCCCAGACAGTGCTGTGTGCTTCAGTGCCTGCAGGATATGTACTATTTCAAAGCACTAATTTGATGTTTGAAGACTCCAGTAATCGTTTGTGTCTTTGCTGGGATCTTCTGTTAACATTGAAAAAATAATTTTATGAAGTGTGCCATGTTT
>JAFBMS010002587.1:0-26942 GCA_019788955.1 Albula glossodonta
CCCCCCCCCCCCCCCCCCCACATGCAACACAGCATGATACAGTCACGTGACCTAACTCATTAGTCACTGTAACCTGCCCCAAAATGGCGCTTTTCGGCGCAGTCGCGCTAAGGCTTGTGACTGGGAGGTCCCTGCAGGGCATAACCACTGGTGCTTTAGGTTTTTTTTTGTGAGGAAAGGGTACAAAACAGCACCGAGAAGGATCGTTATTGTACTTTTGAATGCATAATTAACTCATTTGTTCACCGGAGAGCGGAAGCACACCTACGCTGTCTTTTCTGGAGAGTGTGGTAATGTATAGCAGCTCTCTCATGTTTGAGGCTTGCAAACACTCGCTGTCCTATCACCATATGTGAGGATGGATGTGCTGTCTGAAAGTAGCTGCAGGACAGACTGAACTGCTGCTATAAACGGGTTGTGATATTGAACCTGGAGCCCAGTGATTCAGGTACAGCCTTTTTTGAGGCGGTGTGTGTGTGTGTCTCGGTGAGACAACGCTGTCCAGACTCGATGGTAATTTACGGTACATTGACTGTTCTGTCTGTAAATTTAACGCCTGCTCCCCCCTCGGTTCAGGTGTTTTTTTTCTACAGGCGCTGTGGGCGAAGCCAGGGGTTTATAGTTAGACCAGATAAAAGGAGAGGAGAGGTTTTCTCCGTCCTGAACGTTCCCTCGGCCGCCTCTCAGGCCCTAAACATGTTCCTCACTTCCTGTCCCACTCATTTTTCTTCGCTGTAATGAAAAGAGGGGAGAGACAGAGCATTAAGTTTAATGGAAAATGGAGTCCAGTGCGCGTATTTCACTCCAGTTAAGCTTTACTGTGTTTCCCAAGGCTCAGCTGGGGGGTCACCCTCTCAGTCCTTCCTCTGGCTGCGGGGGACAGCCATCAGCCAATTAGAGCAGCCGACTGCGGAGCTTCGACTCCCTGCCTGCCAATCAAAAGCCCCGTTTTGCTTTGCCCCTCTTAAATTTAGTGTCTTTTGATTAAAGCAGTTTCTGCCTGAGCCCCAATATATATTCACACAGAGACACGAGGCAGAAATGGGCAGTATGAATATTTCATTCAGACCATAACTCAGAGAGCAGTTTCCCTTGCTCTTTCTCAGTCTTTTTTCCACCCCTTCTGTCTCTTTGTCTGTCGCTTTCTTTTCTCCAGCTAACTCTCATCTTCTTCCCTTCCCCTTTCTCCTTCTCCCTTTCGCCCTCATACCCTCCTTTTCAGCTTGCTCGCTGTTTCACTGAAAAAATGGTTTATGACTTATTAACAGGTGTAAAAATAAAACCTGTTACCTGAGTAGATACAGCTCTTCGGGATTAGCCTGAGCGCAGGAAGTGCTATCTGCTTGGGGGTGGACTCCCATCATGCACTGCAGTGGACCCAGGGAGGGACACGTACTCAGACAGATAATTGGGAGTGACTGGCTCATTAAATCAAACCTGACCAGCGCCCCGCCTGCTTTAGCTCCTCTTAATATCTGTCTGTCTGGAGCTCTGCGTTTCTTGCATGTCACATGCCAGCCCTGTTCCGGGACATGCCCTGTCCGCTTGTAAACGATGGCGGCGCGAGGTGAGCATGGGCATAAATGATGGCCTGACCGAGCGCAACACATGCTGCCGTTGCCGTGTGTGAGGAGCTGAATGGCGACCTTATGATTGGCGTGGGGCACACCAGGGGGCAGCTAGCCTGCAGCTACGCAACACTGCTCTACAGATGCCCAGCTCTGACACACATTCAGGTAGCTAATGAGCTTTGAAATTCATTAAATGGCCTACACCAAGCCTTGTGTGCATAAGTGCAAAGGCATAAGCACAGACTAATGGGCTCTGTCAGTGGCTGTACTGACAGAACCCAAGTCACCAAAAAAATACAATTCCCACAATTCCTTTCATGCTGCTTTTTTTCTTTTTCTTTTTTTTTAGCTATTTTTCCCCATTTCCTGTTTTGCCAGCCAAACCGAAGGGTGTTGTTGTTGCAAGGGGGGGGAGGGGGAGCAGAGTGGGTGTTTGCTCTGTAGTGAAACCCTGTATGGCTCTTGAGAGGAAGCGCTCTCACGGACTGGTGAAATCCGTGACACCTGATTGGAGGAGAGCCTCTCTTTCTCCTGGTAGAGTGTAAACCTTCAACTGTAGATTCGCTACTTTTTCTTTTTTTTTCCTTTTTTTCACAAAGAGGGAGAAAGCACACAAAGCTGCAATAACCGTGGAATGCAGGAATGGATTTATCCCCCCCCCCACAAACATCCACCACCACCCCCCTCCCCTTCCAACACCCCCTCGCTAAATACCCTCGGCAAAATCAGTGTCATAACTTTTATTCCTGCAAACGTCTCTTTCTCTGGCGTGGAAAAATGAAATGCAGAGAGATGGCAAACGGGAGCGATTTGCATTCCAGGGCCCTAATCCTGGCGGTCCAGCTGCCGCGACGCATAATCAATGTACTCCGCTTTCCTTCCCCTCCTCGCCACAACTTTCCCACAACTAATTACACAAATATTTGGTGGGCGATAGCACGGGGGCGCCCGTGGGTGTAGGAGAGCGCGGGAATGTGTCTCGCTGCGTTTAACTACCCGCGCAGACGCACAGCCACTCTCCCCCGCTCCCCGGGGAGACGCACCTTTCTAATCAGCACTACTTGGAGGGAGGTGCGTTTGCGCACTGAGTATGTGTCGGTTCAAATCCCGGTCTGCCACACTTCCCCAGAGATGAGAGGGTGCGCTTTCTACCCTCAGCTCCTCTCTGTGTCTGCATTTTATTAATATTATGCATACTTTTTTTTTCATCATTTTTTTAAAGTCGTTGAGAATTGACTAATGTTTGCTTGTAAATGCCTTTGCCAGGAGAGGGAGAAAAGGATGTCAGAGCATGTTTCTGTGAATGAATATGCACAATGCTGTTTTGTGCATTTGTCTCTGAAACTCTGCGGCTAATTTCAGCATGAGTAGTATCCTGCAGGAGCGAGCTGCTTTTGACCTGATAAGCTCATTAAAATTCCCTGCTAATTACCACAGGCCCTGCTCCTGTAACATGACTGGAGTGCAGCAGACTGGCACTGCTGGCTCATACTGTGTGTGTGTGTTTGAATGTATATGTGTGTTTGTGTCTGAATGTGTGTATATGTGTGTTTTTTTTGACTGTGTGTGTGACTATGTGCGTATAGGTCTGTGTATGTGGCATATAGGTGTGAATCTGTGATTATTTTTTGGATGAGAATGTGTGTGTGTGTTCGTGTGTGTGTGTGTGTGTGTGTGTGAGTTTTGCCACATATTTGTGTATGTTTTGTGTATGTGTGTGACAGACGGGGGAACAATAGTGAGAGTGGGAGGGGAAACCAGGTGGACTGAGACAGGCAGACAGTGAGAGAGTCACAGACAGAAAAACATGGACGTGGAGAGATGGGAGAGAAAGGGGAAGAGAGAGAGAAAAGGAGAGAATGAAAAACAGAGATGGGAGGATAAAGATGAAGAGGCAGAGAGAGAGAGAAAGTGAGGGAGCGATGGTAAATTAGCCCGCCCGCCTCCCAGCGTTTTCCGTGCCTTGTCGAGGCTAAACTGAGGGCAGCAGGGAGTGGGGCCTGATATGTCAGAATCTCCACGGCAACCGATTCCTCAGCCTCCCGCCCGCCCCTACACCCACGGCACCCCGCCGCGCACCTGCCCGCCGCATCATTTGCATCCCGGCCTAGATTGAATCTGCGGCGGCCCAGAAAATTTATAACCTGCTTCTGACGGCGTCAGCCCTTTTTTTTTTGCCCACTTTGAACAGCAGAGAGGTTCCTTTTTTCTGCTCCCTGCGCCTCCAGCAGCCCCTGCTCCTGGGCCTCTGAGAGGTGGCACGCTGGCTGCTGCGCCACTGTGATGCATGCCTGAGGCTGCACAATGCATGCATGTGCATGAGTGCATTTATGATTATGCGCATAAGTGTGTGCATGTACGAGTTAGTGTGTGTATGGATGCATGCATATATGTGTGCCTGTGTGCACTGCAGCAAGAGTGTATGTGTGCATACGTGCATGCATGCATGTTCTCTTTAACACATGTGAATATGCGTAGGTGCACGCTTGCATCAGTGCATATAAATGGATGTGTGCACAAGTGTGTGTGCGTGTGTATGTGTGTGCTTGTGTGCTTGCATGCAAGAGCATGTGTGCGTGTGGTTGCGTGAGACCATGCGTGCATGAGTATGCATACATGAGCCTGAATGCACACGCGTGTTTTCAGTTCAGTTGTGTATAAATGCTGTCAGGAGGCCAACCAGAAATACATTTTCGCACTGCTAAGAAATGTGTGATGCCTTTGTTGAGCTCACCTGTATTGATGTTAACCTTAAGCAGCTGTGACACAGCGGCACAGAGGAGCTCAGCTCCAGTGTTTCTGCTCTTAGCTAACGGCGGCAGTCGAGAGAGAGCCTCCCGTCTCGGAGGAGCGTGTTGCAGAGGAATCCTCCGCGATCGGCGCGCTTTGGTCTGTGACACACCTCCCTCCGGCGCTCATGATCTGTTTGGGCGGGGGGGGGGCGGGGGGGGGGGGGGGCGGGGGGGGGGGGGGGGGGGGGGGGGGGGGGGGGGGGGCAGGGGTGTCCTTGGAAGCGTGGCGCAGTTATGCTGGCAGGCAAAGACCTGCTCCTCCACTGGGAAGGGCCTTAATTGGGCTCCTGTCAGTGTTTGGTTGTCTTTCACCCCGTGCCTCTCTCTCTCTCTCTCTCTCTCTCTCTCTCTAATCCCCCACACGGAGGACAACACACAGATCGATCCCTGTCCACGGCCACATCCTCACATTCACATCTCATATTTATTCTCTCAAACACTCCCACACTGATGTCCCCCAGAGGAGCTGTTGGTGTGATAAGAGCTGTGAAGCTATGATTGAGCACACAAACAGACACACACATACACACTCCACACACTTACACACACGCACACACACACACACAAATAGACACACAACACACACACACACTACACACACATACACACTCACACACACACACACTCCACACACTCACACACACACACACACACACACACATACACACTTACGCACACACACACTCCGCACACTAACACACACACATACATATTCCACACACTTACACACACACACAAATACACACACACAAAAGACACACAACACATACACACACACTTACACACACACACAAACACACACAATACACACACATACACACTTACACACACACACTCCGCACACTAACACACACACATACACACTCCACACAAATGTACTCACTCCACACTTGCACACACACATACACACTCCACCACAAGCACTAACTCCACACTTACACACACACACACAAACACAGTTCACACACTTACACACACACATACGCACACATACACACTCCACACACTTACACACATACACACACAAACACACTCCACACACTTACACACACCCACTTACACGCAATACACAATACACACTCCACACACTTAGACACACACATACACACACGCAAACACACTCCACACCACACTTACACACGATACACAATACACACACATACACACTCCATACACTTAGACACACACTCACACACCATACACACTCAACCACTTAGACACACCCACTTACACACAATACACAATACACACACATACACACTCCATACACTTAGACACATACTCACACACACATACACACTCCACACACTTAGACTCAAACACACACACACGCTCCCGGCAGTGGCAGTAGCAGTAGCGGTGGCTTGCTGCAGGTCGGAGAGTCAGCACTTCTGCTCCATAATGTGTCCTGCGCTGCAGCCCCTCTCTGCGCTCTGCCTCTCTGCCACTCCTCTCTGAATAAATGACTCCTAAAGATGACAGCGGAACAGCAGCAGTCTATTCCGCCTCACAAGGCCCCAACGCCGCGCCGAACAAGCGGGAGCACTGACTCCAGCTGCAGCGCGGGACGGCCAGCGGCACCTCTCCTCTCAGCCTTATTTACACCTCCGCAGTGACCAGGACAGCGCCGGCTGACTGATGGCCTGCCACATATTTATTATGAATGTATTTCTCATTTATCCGCTAGTCCCCCCCCATTAATCTGCAGCCCCTGGCAGGGTCCTGCCGCTTGGTGGCCATTATTTATCGCCCCCCCTCACCAAAGAAGAGCCTCCAATTTACGTAGGGCCGCAAATCACCGCTCAACTTTGGGCCCACGCCGTCAAAACTTTCTGACCGTCAGAGAGACAGCGCAGCACACCAAAAAAAAAAAAAAACAAGAGCTGCAAAGAGAGAGCTTGATGTCAATTTTTTTTAAAAGCTTTGCAGAGAAACACGGGGCTGTCGGCCGCAGAACAGAGCAAATTCCATGGGGCCTTTTGTCTCCCGGAGATGCGAGTGCAACACGCTACAACAATCCCGCCATTAGCGCTGTGTTCGCGTTCCGCAGTTTAGCCCCGAGGAGAAACGAGCGTTAGCCTGCGGCGCACATCTCCCGTAAGTCAACATCGGTTCTTCTATCTAGAACAATCATCCCCAACCCCCCCCTCCCCCCCCCCCAAGACAATGTGCGGCAGGCTTAAAAACCTTAATAGAAAATATGCTGTTTCACTTCATTTTTCCAAGAGTGCGGTCGGGCCTGCACCACTAGGCATTATAATTGCAGCTGGTGGGAGGCAGAGATGGTCTACTTTTGAGGCCCGCACTGAGAGTGATGAATCGCCTCCACCTTCCGGAACTTTGTTCAGATTACAAGGAGCCAACGGAGCCACGCAAGAAGTGATCCGTTAATAGCCATCCCCAGCTACACACAGAAATCATTAAGGGCCCAGGGATGGAGAGCACAATACTAAACAGACAGTTATGGAGGGCCCAATTACAGAGAGGGTTTTTTGGCCTCAATTATTGGGGAGAATGTATATGTAGTCGGCTTTAATGAAAATGGAGGCGAGTTCCAGTGCCAGGGTCTGTGTTTAGAGGGGAGTGCGGGGTGAGAAAAGGCTTCCTGAAACGGGGGGAAATCTGTTCTCTTTCGAGATGTGCCTTTTAGCGATTACTGACGATTTGGCAAAGCGCTTACACTCACCTGGGGGGGGGGTGGGGTGTTGGTTCTGAAGTAAAAATGCATTAGGGTGAATCAGTGCCGTCGACTAAATGATTCCTCCTGCAGGACGGCACACTTTTACCTGTCAGCATTTTTTTTTTTTTTTCTGTGCGTGAGGATGTGGTGCGAGCGCCCCCCCCCCCCCCCCCCCAGCTCGGCAGTCCCCAGTGCTGTATGATAAATATTTTGCGTGGTAAGAACAATGATGGGCTTGTTACTCTGAGCTGGTTCACAGGAGCTGTCTGTGAGAATCCGCCATCATTACAGCCCTACCTTCCACTGTACAGCTGAGCATAACTAGGAGAGAAACACACACTCACACACACACACACACACACACACCATAACACTCACACATACACCACATTCACCCAGGTGAACATGCACATATACTCACATACACGGCAAACATGCACATATGCATGCAGGGTCCAACATACACACACCGATACATTACAAGGATACTCCCACGTAAACTCACAATAAACATACACACACTCTCACGCTCAAATACGGACATTTTTACATATGCACACCAATGCATGTACACACACATGTGCACACACACATGCCATATTCTCATACGCACACACCACACCCATGCATGTGTACACTCATTCTTACATGCATGTGTACTCCTACACATGCAACAGAAAAGCACACTCACGCATGCATGCAAGTGAACACGTGCTCTCACAACAAACATATATACAAGAAACACATGAACATATACACACACATGAAGCCGTGCAAACATACATATATGTGAATGCCAATGCACCTCAGTATACATACATTCATACACTTGCTTGCACACACACTCCGGAACACAAACAGACAAGCATGGCACATACCCACACACCAGCACACAAACAGACAAACACCCACACATACACACCACACACACACACAAAACACCAACACACAACACACACATGTGCATACACAAACAGATGAACACATACATACTCACATGTATACATACAAACACACACAGTATGTGAATGCCAACTCACATCTGTATGTAAATACACACATACACTTGCACACAAACAGACACACACACTACACACACACACACACATACACACTACACACACACACACACACGCACACACACACACACACTGCACACAATTACTCGCCCATCTCCCACTGCTGAACTGGGTGCAGCACAGCAGTGAAATCTCATCTTGTCTTCCTTTTTCTTAATTAGCATTGTTTTCCCTGGCTGTGGTGAGCGGGTGCCTCTGTGAAACAGAAACAGGTTGGCACTGAGAGCCCACGAACACGCTGGTATATATACTCACTGCTCAGAGCCTGGGATGCGCTCTGCCATTTGAAATTAGGTTAGTAAATCACATCCAGGTTAAATCAAAAACCTCCAGTAGGTAGTGGAGAGAGACAGAGCAGGGGAGAAGAGAGAGAGAGGGGGAGTGAGAACAAGATTGCTTTTGAGAAGCTAGAGGCAAGGAAGCAGAATTCTGAGCTGGAGCCCAACGTGTTGAAAGATAGCGGCCAGAGGGATTAGAGCAGTTGAGCAAATTCATAGCAGGGCTCCGGCAAAGCAGAGATTAAGCAGTGATTGGAAAGGTGCTGTAATTGGCCTCTCTGTGGGGGTGTGTGTGTGGGTGGGGGGGAATCCAACTGCAGGAGAGTGAGGGAGAGAGCAGGGAGGAGGGGGGGGTCACGGGTGGACACAGAGGTGGTGTTTACACAAACTTTACCCAAGGCTGCCTGGCCGGAGCCAACAGCCCGCAGTGCTGTTTGTGAACTCAAATTAGCCGGACCGCGGCAGCAGCTCCGCCGGCCCGGATTGATTTTCTGCAGCCCAACCACAGGTTCCCCTGCCCTGCAGCAAATACCTGTGGCTTTATTAGTTTGCAGTTACTCCTCAAAAACAGTGTGGAAAAAAAGCATTTAAACATGTTGGCATGGCAAGGGGTTGTGTTCCTCATAGATATGTGTGCACTGGAGATGGGCCTGTGCTGCTCCAGGGCGGCCCAAATGAGACCGCAGCCGCCTCGGCCTGCAATCAATGTGTCAAGACTGTTGTGTGTGTGTGTGTCCTGTGTGTTGTGTGTGTGTGTGTGTGTGTGCGTGTGTGTCTGTTGTGTGTGTGCGTGTGTGTGTGTGTGTGTGTGTCCTGTGTGATGTGTGTGCATGTGTGTATGTGCGTGTGGTGTGTGTGTGGTGCGTGTGTGTTGTTGCGCGTGTGTATGTGTGTGCCTGTGTGTATGTGCGTGTGTGTGTGTGTGTGGTCTGTGTGTGTTGTGTCGCTGTGAGGTGAACAGTCAATGTGTTATTGTTTGTGTAGTGTCTTGCAAGGTGTGTGACTACAGTGTGTAGCACAATATAATGCAGGGTTTTCATGTAACTGTAGCAATGTGTGTGTATACAGTGTGAAGCTGGGTGTTTACAACAGTATAGCAGGGTGTAAGTAGCTCTATAGCAGTGTATGCACAGTGTGTAGAAACATCTGTACAAAGGGGACAGCAGAAACAAACTGGTGGGTAATTTCCATGAACGAAATTACATGCTCGTGGAGAAAGCAAACAGCCACATAATGGTATGTGTCTATGCATAAGTAGTGTCTATATTTGTATAGCACAGCGTGTTTAGTTAGTCTCAGGGTGTTATGTGTGTGTGTATGTTTATAGTGTAGGCAGTGTGTACCGTTGTGTAGCACGTTTTGTGTGTGTGTGTGTATAGTAAAGACAGTGTGTACAGTTGTATAGCATGGTGTGTGTGTGTGTGTGTGTGTGTGTGTGTGTGGTATAGGCAGTGTGTACCGTTGAATAGCACTGTGTGTGTGTGTGTGTGTGTGTGTGTGTGTGGTATAGGCAGTGTGTCCCGCTGAATAGCACAGTGTGTATGGTATAAGCAGTGTGTACCGTTGTATAGCACGTTTTGTGTGTGTGAAGACAGTACAGTTGTGTAGCATGGTGTGTGTGTAGTATAGGCCGTGTGTATGCTCATATAGCAGTGTTTATGTTTAGTGTGTGTCAGGGTGTTTGTGTTTGTGGTCTGTGGTGGTGTGTTTGTGATGTGCGTCCTGTCATGGCAGGAGGCAGATAGGGATCAGGGAAGTGAGGAAGCCTGTTAATCCAGAACGTTCTGCAGCATTTCCTCTGCAGATATCATTCCATTTGAACTTTTGAAGGGTTCCAGTCAAAAAGCTATTGGATACTCTTTAAATGTCAGCAGCTGCGAGCTGCCGGCCTCTCCCCCAACCACCGCCAGTCCTCTCCTTCCTCTTTGTAGTTTATAGATTTTTTTCTCTCTGCCTTTTTTTTGATTCATTTTTTTCCCCCTCTCTTCCCTTTGCCATCGCCTGCAGGATAATAACAAAATGCAACTTGATAATAGCGCCCTGTCTGTGTTTCCGTCAGGAAGGGAGAGAGGAGGCTCCACGCCGCAGCTTCTCCCTGCTGATTGCCCCGGCGGATCGGATCCGACCACAATAACAATTACCTCCCCCCATATCATTCAGCTTCATAAGCCATTAATAGCATTTGCACTAACCACCATCACTTTCTAATTGATTACTTTTGCGGCCCAGGTAATTGCAACAGTTTTTTTTTTATTTTATTTATCTTATTTTTGTCTTTTTTTTTTTTTACAAACCTCGATTTCCTGGGGAATGATTATTTGTAGAAGGATTTATTTATTTCATTTAAGTTTAAATTAATTTCAAACCTCACGGGATGTGGAAACGGGTTGGGGGGGGCATAAGGTTGATGGGGTTTCCCTTCATGCAAAGATCAAAGATTTGCATTGTGAATCTGGGGAGAGCATAGCCTTGTATGCCAGGTGTATACCTCTCTACAGAGTGAGACAAACTCCTCTCACAATGACAAACAGAGGCTGACACCATTCTGAGACCAGGAATCATAGATTTCACATCTTAAAATTTCTTTTATTCATGTCGAACACCCAAAACTGAAGCAGTCTGTACGCATCATCAGAAGGAGACAGCATGCTACAGCAGCAGATAGTGTAACATCTGGGTGTAGCACCAAAGACACTGAGCTTTTCTCTCTTTAAGCCACACTGAATTAAAAAACACGCATTTCTAATCAGCTATGGAACCCCCCTTCCAACCTTGTTATCCAATTACTTTTCTTGACTGTTTATAACCATAAAAGTTTAGAGTTTATATTTTCCAGTGTATTTCGGTGGAAGGTCAGATCTCAGTATGGCGTCCCGTTGCTGGGTTTGCCTAACTCTATATACTCTGTGACTCAGTGCTGAAAGCCGGTATGAAGCGAAACAGCCCTGAGCGATAAGCTAACCCGCTCTCCGGGATGTAGCCGCTATCTTCTGCCTATCTGCTATGCCAACTCAGAGCCGGCAGCCCAACCTGCAGCTCAAACACCGGCCCTGCGAGAATCAGACCAGCATCCTGGCGGCCCCCCTCCTTCTGCAGGAGCCGCTGTACCCAGGCCGTAATGCAGGAGCATCCTGAGATATCTCTCGAGATACTGCTCTCCTGGTTAGGTGAAAGCATTAAAACAAACACAGCCGAGAGGAGCCCAGAGGAGGAGTCATACCCCAGGTTTTGTTGATACGGGCGCCTTAACCAGCCCCTTTCCCACTTTGGCCCCCCTTAAAACACCTTACCTCTTGCCGAATGTGGCCTGGCTGAATTGTGCCGGTCCACCCCACCCCCGGCACAGAGGAATGTTAAGAACTGGACTGGTGCCTTGGTTACCACTCTCCACACATTCCTGCCCACTTCTCCTCGGGTGGTGAACGGATTGATTTTGGAGCCGGATTATCCACAGGGAGCATTTCCTCACGTCTTACAGCCCCTTTCGCCCCCCCCCCCCCCCCCCCCCCTCGCACCCCTACCTGCTTCCTAGCTAAGCACCAGGCCAGCACATCGCCAACCACACCCCACCCCACTCCCAAAATCCACACCCTCCCACCACAATCCACACCCCATGCCGAAAAAGGAGACTAGGGGGCCGTGCAGAGGGTGGCCTGGGTGAATTCCACAGCAGGGTTGTGATTGGCCAAGAGTTTTCCTGATCAATCCATCTCAGCCATTGGCTGAGGAGTAGGGTATGTCACACTAACATCTGACCTCCATTTCTAAAGTCGAGTGCTTGTTGGGGCTGGGGTGGAGGGGTGGCGCTGGGGGGTTAAAAACAAGTGAACAGGATTGAGAGAAAGAGGAAAACCAGAAAGGAGGAATTTAACAGGGGCTTGAGGATAAGCCAAGCGTTTTGAGAGCGGTGCGGCCCGTCGCACAGGCATGAGTCATAAAAAATTGATTTGAGAGGGCTGCTTATCTGCAGGTTTAATGTGCGCACATTGATTAGGCCGAGGAGCGAGGCAGGAGCCAGGCCAAATTGGTTTACGCCAGCGCCCTGTACACAGGCGCTACAAGCAGGCAGGGGAGGGGAGCGGCTCAGAGCACTTTGTTCTTTTGTGTAATAACCGGAGAACGCGTGTTTTCCACCAGGCCCGTCGCCCCCCCCCCCCCCCCCCCCCCCCCCGCGCCGCCTCCACCTCCCTCCCCGCCGGACCGCTGCGCGTAACGCGAGAGGGGGACACCAGCGCCCTAATCGAGTTTGGGACACAGAGGCGCGATCACAGCAGCGGGGAGAATAATCGCAGGCCTCGCCAATCAGCGGCCTAATCTCATTTCTGCCTTCCTCCGCACCTAACCGCCAGAGAGCGCCGCATTTCCTGGGCCTGTGTGCGTTTATTTGGCTGCACGATCCAGCCCTCCCCTATGGGCCGGGGTTTGGGGGGGGGATTGTGAATTAAAGGCCGATTGCTCCGCGCTCTCGTCGCAAACATTCCTCATGCTTCCTCTCCTCTTTGATCCTGCTCCGCCCGGAGTAATGTGCATCGGTCGGCTGGCAGGGCCGTTATTACAGGCTACGGATAAACATGCGGTCACGAGGACAGGAAGCCAACGCCACCTCCACACTGTTATTAACCCAGAGAACGCTTCCCCCCCGTCATTTAGGAGAGTGCAGGCGATGAGGCCTACATCAAGGTGCAGGGTGCTGGTGTTTTCACCTCGTTTCTCTCTCCATCTGACAAATCCCGATTCGAATCACACATATCGCCACAACGAACACAAAGCACTGTTTTGCTACTGTTTTGTCTGAGCACGTAAATAATGACGCACCCTCTGAAGATTCGTATATGTATAAGGGTTTATGTGTCTGTATGTCAAATGGGTGGCAGGGTGTATGCAAAGGGACAAATCTCCATGTGAAAAGGATAACAAACACTCCCCTTTTCTTCTTAGTATAAATCAGTAAATCAACTGCAAACAATATAGCAATGGGAGTGATTAATAAGTAAAAATATGAGTTATTAATTAATTTTTTATTTAAATATCAGTTATTAAATGGAAACAATTCTGATCATTAATTATATTAATTATGTATTCATAATTCATTAATAAAACCGCAACAGTTAGGACGATGCTGATAACAACTGCTGTAAGAGCAGAAGTGTGAGGTTGTGTTGCTGGCAGCAGGGTGCAGTTCGTGCCCACGCACGGTGCTCAGGCCTTGGCAAAGCGCCAGGCCAGGTACTCAGTGCTGCAGTCTGGGTGCCTCTCCAGTAAGGCCGGTCATTTCTCTTCATCAAGCATTCCTTTGAATCCGGGGAGTGATATATCAATCATAATAGGCCATTACTCTCCTAATGCTTTTATTTTCATTTGGGGGATTTTTCACAACGTGAGAGAAAGGAAGAAAGAGAGCGCATCCCTGTCTCACAATTTGCTTGGCTCATGGTGACCGCACAGTCCCTTTTACTTACTCTACAGATTCCTCTCTCTCTCTCTGACTGTATCTCTCGTGACTGGTGGCTGGTTGTGTAAACTCTACTGGGCCATGATAAAGGCAGTTAAATGCTAATTCAGGCTTCCACATGGGGCCCGTTACAGGACTGATGTGGGGGATGTCACGTCTTGGACAGCCCGCTCCATCTCCATCTGCTTTAGCCCAGCACCGAACCCTCCACCGAGACAAACGGCGTCATTACAAACCCCTTTCATACTGCAGGCCACTTATTAACGACGTGGATATTAGAGGCTGTACTGTTATCATTAAAAACTGTAGCAGCAGTAACAGTAGCTTTAGCAGTAGAAATAGCAGCATTATAACTGAAAGCAGTAGTAGATGTAGCTGATGTAGCAGTGTTAGCGGTAGCAGCATTATAACTGAGAGCAGTAGTAGATGTAGCTGATGTAGCAGTAGCAGTGTTAGCGGTAGCAGCATTATAACTGAAAGCAGTAGCAGATGTAGCTAATGTAGCAGTAGCAGTGTTAGCGGTAGCAGCATTATAACTGAAAGCAGTAGCAGATGTAGCTGATGTAGCAGTAGCAGTGTTAGCGGTAGCAGCATTATAAGTGAAAGCAGTAGCAGATGTAGCTGATGTAGCAGTAGCAGTGTTAGCGGTAGCAGCATTATAACTGAAAGCAGTAGCAGCTCTCACAGCAGTAGCAGATGTAGAGTGCACTGAGTTGAATCCCGACAGTCCCTGCTGGCTGTGCAGGGGCTATTGGCCTTGAAATAAGGGCAAAGCGCGCAGTGCAGAGCAGACTGGTTGTTGTACAGGGTAGAGGGATACTGAGAGATCCTTTCTCGTTGAGTCTCTTTGCACCCCAGGGCAAATACAATGGCACCGCCTCTGCTGGAGCTCAGACACCGAGCGCATGTCAGTACAGATGGAGCCCAATTCCCACCCAGCCAGCCATTACCAAACATCTGGGGACCAGGCAGAGGTGTCTCACCTTGGTGCCTCCCTCTAGCTCTGTCTCTCTCTCCCTCCCTCCCCTTTTTTCTGTCTCTCTCTCTCTTTCCCTGTTAGACAGCTTTTCCCCTCCTTGTTCTTTTGTCTCTCTCTACTCTCACACTCTCCTTTCCTGTAAAACACTGACTCAGCTTCTTGGTAGATTCCTTTCTTCGTCTGTTGTTGTCTTTGTCTCTCTCTCTCTCTCTTGCTCGCTCCCTCTTAAACCCCCTTTTCTCTTAATATTTGCCGCCCCCTGCATCCCCTCTCTGTGTTCCCATGCCAGACCATGCAGTAATGTAAGCCCCCTTCCCCTTCGTTTGATAAATCACACCCAACAGGTGCCGTAAATTGCGTCTGCTGGCAGGGGCCCGTCGCGACGGCTATCCATCGCCACGGCGCCCGCCAGCCCTGCCCCAGTTCGGCAGCCAAGCAAGCAGCCCCATTCCTGCTGCCATCGCTCATCCGCCGGCGCGGACAAATAGAATCACCGCGGATAATACGCGGCCGCACCTGGAAATATATAAATAAATGGAGCGGGACCGTTAATGGCAGCAATTCATGCTTCTTTTGTGGGGGGGCTGCAGGTGGGCTCCCTCCCTCAAATCGCTTGCCCCCCGCCCCACACGCACACTCACGCTCACACGGAATACACCGTTAACGAGGGGGGGCAACCAAGCCATGAGTCACAATTTGTGTCCGCAAAACAGTCGCTCCCGGTAAAATTGTTCAAAAAAGAAAGAAAGAAAATACAACATTGTTGAGATGTTTTTTCCTCCTAACTGGAGCTGTTTGGCCAACTGACTGTCTGACTTCTTTTTTCTGTATTCAGTCTTTTGTTCATCGTTCGCTTATTTTTGTCCTGACCGTGACTGACGCGCCTCTCCTGCGTTGATTGACGGGGCGGCGGGTTTTGAAGCCCAGCCACACAGGCGAGGTAAATCCCGAATCCCGCCGTAGCGGATATTTACATCTTCCCTGGCGGATAGGAGCATCTGCTAATGATAACAGAACATATGTCATAATGTCTCTGCACCAGCTCCACTGCAGCCAGCGCTGGCGGACACATGGGACCGCCTTTCTTTGTGCTGTGAGTTTTTTTTTTTTTTGGTTTAATTTATCGTCGCTGTCGTCAGTCACGTTCCCTCTGCTGCGGAGGCCGGGAAAAGCATGGAGGAGCTGGGGTATCACTCTGAGGATTGTGGGAAATAAAGGGAACTGAACAGGGGTGTGATTGCTCCTGATTTCTGCTGATTAATCGGGAGATGCTGATTTTCACAGCACTAGCGTGTCTGAACCAGGAGCGGAGAACCCAGAGAACCTTCAAAGTGGATAGCAGGAAAGAACACTCATCTGACTAGATGAAGATCATGAAAATTCAGCAGCAGTCACACTCCCGGTTAAGACAGAGGCTTGGAGGCAGGCCCTATCAGGCAGAAAACTATGGGCAGTAAATTAGTCATAAACAGGACTATTCATCATCAAACAAGCGCAAGACCTCAAAAGGCCAGCTTTTTAAATCTCAAAAACATCACAGCCCAAAATGGGTTTTACACAATGGTTTGGGCACACCCTCCGCCAGAAAAAAACAAAGGAGATGACAGCTCGGGAAGCTAGTGTATCATTATGTACTATCTGAATGGGGCACTTAGTAGCACTAATACTTCCAAGGCACAATGATTAGCAAATCATGTTCGTTGTCATTTCAATTGATCGTGCGGTAATTTCAACAGTGTACTGTTGTCTGCTTCTACAGAACACAGTTGTAACATGTCCATTAATTTTCTCCAGGTTATTGGACTTTTTCACAGCTAGGAAATATCGGGCCAGTAAAGCTGAATAGGAAACCTGAGGCCGAATGTCTCCAATGGCCATTGTTTGTAGTTCAGGTTCCATTTAGTTCAGCACATTAACTGCTGTAAATCTAAACTGAGAAAACACATCACTTTGGCCCTGTGCCTCAGTATGTTGAGATCTTCCATTTACCTTAGCTAAAGGCTCAAACTCCAAGCCCTCCAGTTTGCAAAAACCTACACTGCAGCTAATCTAATGTAACACACAGTAAGTCGTGTTGTTATGATGTGCATGTGGAGATGTTGTGAAAGCATCTGCATGCCTTAAAATGTTTAACTGTAAACATAAATAGAATACATTTTTAAGGTAAGATAACGTTTGCGCTGAAAGCTTGGAAGTCAGGCTATAACTCACCACATACTAACCCTGATGAGTTAAAAATACATTTATTTCGACAATCATTTTAAACCTGCTCTCAAAATTCTCGGAGCAGTAGGAAGTTTCCACTCCAAGGAAGTCTGCAGTCTTCTCCCTCAGCTTTAATACACACCAGCGTCTGTCCCTGCTCTGAGCAGGACAGTAAGTGAGAAGTATCGGAACGCCTTTTACTTTGAAGTCAATTCACATACTGAGAGGCTTCACTTGTGGTAATTAGATGATTTAGTGAGATGATTATTGTCCCACAATGGGATGATTGTTTTACAAGAGAAAAGGCTGTAGTAACCTCAAAATATTGGCAGGAGAGAGCTAAGAGCTAGGCCCAGTGGGTACAAAAGCTGCCCAGAGTTTCTACACAAAGTATTTATGCTGTTGACACCATGATAACAACCCCCCCCCCCTCTTAAAAAAAAAACCACCATGCACACTCACACACACACACACACACACTCACTTCTTGACAGCTTTCTTTCCCCCAGAATGATAGTAGCAATAACAACATGTTTATGTCTAATATTGTGTTACATTGTCTTCAAACCACTACTGATTTACAATAACAACACCAAAAACCAGCAGCAAACTTGGTATCATTATCACCTTTTGTTACTGTTAATTTTAAACACATATATCGGTGCAGTACGTGGTCCGGAGTCCATTTAATGCCGGAGTGGAAATTGGCGTGCTTTCCACGTGTGCCCAGAGGCTTGATCGCGCAAATAACACCTCTTGTATCCGAGAGGCAAATGCACGGCCATAAAAGAAACAATTATGAAATGATAATAGCAAAGTGCTCCGGACTGATAAACGGCGCATTGTTCTACTGGTTTAATACACAATTAAAAAGAGAAACCAGCTCAGATGAGCCTGGCCACGATGCAGGCAATGACAGCGCCCAGCTAATTAGCCCAGGGGAGATATTAGCGGCCGGCTCTCATTGGAGCCGCAGTCCTCTCTCTCGCCGATATGACGCTTAGACACTTTTAATTGAAAATCCGCGCTTGTTAACGCGCCTCGGACTGCCGGGGATTGGTCCCATAAAAGAAAGAAGTGTTTACTGGACTTTGGGATCAAGGAGACCGTCGTGTCCTTTAGCGTTCCAGCCTAAAGTATTCAGTCCTTTCCTCCCTTGCACCACAGTGCAAAACCCCTTCCCATGAGGCCATGCGAACAAAGCCACTTAAACTCCCAAGGCCCTTAAAGCCATCATTCACCCAACTAAGGTTTTTTTTTTTTTTTTCAATATGATGTATGACTACTAATGGTAGCCTTCGTACCCCCCCCGGATAGCATACATGACAGAATTACCCTCCGGGCAGGATTGTGCATGCTACTGCTAAGTACACTTTCTGCCTTCTCAGTGCTAATGATTCTCACTGCTGGTGGATTTACTGTTTCAGTTAGACAGAAGAATTTGCCATACAAAAAAAAAACTCTTCTTCTTTTTGTGGATTGTATGTCTTATTGATTTAAAATTGGCATCACATTTTGGTTAGCGAGGTAAGCAAAAGCAGACACAGTGTGAAGCTGATCAGGGTCATACACAAAGTAAAATTACATATTAGGAGTACACAGGCTGCACATGACTCTTAATGCAAATCAAAACAAAGCAAACAATTCACATTCAATTTTATGATAAAAACTTAGTCTGTTACACAGAGAAATATCTGGAAACATTTATAAGGTATATATAAAATACTAATAAAACACTAATAGCAATGTTTAGTAGTCATAGAGACACAAATGATGTTGCAAGCTTTCTGTTCTTGTATGAGACTCAAAAATGGTTGTGTGTGTTTTTATTCCTCGATGTGACGAAAAGCTGCTTGGAATAAAGAAGGGCAGTGCTGTAAATAAAGTCTTTGAGTCGTAAGGCCTCTGACTGTGAATGAGGAGAGCTCATGGGAGTGGCCCCCGTTCAGAAGACCGCCGTGCTGGCTAGCATTATCCTTGGCCCCTGATCGGAGCAGAGAGGGGGAGAGGGAGAGGGAGAGTGAGTTCAGTGCCATTGTCGGGGAAAAGTGAATTTAATCACTCCGGCTCACTGTGATTTACAGGCTCCCCCTCCCCGGGCACATTTCAGCCAATCATATTAAAGAAATAAATAACCGGACCAATAAAGAGGGGAGGGGGAATGGATCGGAATGTTAATCAGATGCTGGGGGGGGGGGGTAAGCGATGCCGTTGGCGGCAATGATGTCATCTCGTCCATCTTGCAGCAGTCCATCACTGTTGCGGGGGGGGGGGGGGTGGGGGGGGCATGGCGGCGCGCATGCTAACACTGCCAGTGGCGGCTCGGTGCTTTTACCGTGGCTACAGCGGCCGCTTTCACTCCATTAATCCAGCAGGAGGGCAAGCCAGCCTCCCCGCAGCGCCTGTTGGCTGGATTTAATCGAACGCACCTAAACCCTTTAAGGGCAAATGGAATTCAGTCAGAACCCACTTTGCATTATGACATCATTTTCTCTGAGCATGTTTTACTTTAATGGAGACAAGAAAACATTTCCTTTGGAATGTGCTCTTTTGTAAAACAGAGCAACATATGTACTGTGTTGCTGACCCCCACCCCCAGCTCCTGTTGGGTAGGTGTCTACCTGGGCCTGTGTGGCCCAGTGTCATGTGACCAGAGCACCCCCTCCCACCCCTTTTGGATGTCAGCTGTGATTTTCACCTAACGGCTCTTAGTGTGACAAGCACACTACCCTTACCAAGTTTTATTTGTGATATTTTTTCTTTTCATCAGGCTAAATGTGCCATTTCATCGTTTCTGTTGCTGTATTTTAGTGTGACTCTCACACCTGTGCGTCTGTGCCTTCCTGAAGCCTAATGAGAGGCTCTCCAGGGGAAACGGCTCCGGGGGCGTCCCTGGATCCTGTGAGTTTCTGACAGCCTTCACCCCATCTGATGTGGGACCTGAGGCACTGTCTCCAGTCTGCCGCCGATCCCATTCTTTCATTACCCTTTCCTCGTCTCTCTCTGTCTCTCTCTCTCTCTCTCTGTCCCTGTCACTCCTCTGTTTTCTTCCCTCTGCTGTCACGGCGGCCCACCCCCTCCCCTGGCACCCCCCACCTGTAGAGGCTGGGCTCCCCAAAACTCGCAGGTCTCCAGGGCTCGTCATTCAGCCTGCGCAGCGCTTCTGAGAGAACATCTGTGCCTGGCGATGGCGGCGGAGAGCGGGTGCAGCCGGGCCTTCCTTCCTTCATCTCGCTCCCCTCTCCCTGCTCCGATAACGTCATCCTTCGCTTCTTCTACTTCAGAGGAGAGAAAAAAAAAAGAATTGCCGGAGGGGGAAAGAGTGAAAAAATGCAAATAGCAAAAAAAAAAAAATTTGCATGTCTGTTAGTAAGGTTAACATATGTTCGTCGTCCCGCTAAAAACTGTAAATGTGAATTACATCAGGTTTGGGCACGCCACCCACTGCACTCTGGATGCACAGACACCTGTTCCCAGAGCAAGGGGGAGCCGTGGCCAAGCTGTTCCTCATGAATATTAACGCAGGGGCCATTACTGTCCCGGGCTGAAGGTGATGCCGAGCATCACGAAGTGGTAGGTGCGAATTTACAAAAAAAAAAATGTTTCATTTCATTTGGTATTTATGACAGCTGCTGATTTAATATCTCTATGCAGGGCACGGCCGTGTCAGAGCTGTTGTCTGTAGCTAAATTATAAAGATAAGCTGGAGACGCGCAGTGGAGGCTGGGGCTGCAGAGCCAGCTAATACAGGCCCTAATGAGACGCCTGTGTTAGTCACAACAGGTCTGTGATCAGCCACACAGCCGCCGTCACCTCCGGGTCGCGCCGGCTGCGTCACACGCCGCCTCCATGGCTTGGGCACAGGTACCATGTATTAGATTATATTATTTCATAATTCATTTATTTAGCAGAATTCCTTACCCACAGAGCCTTGCACAGTGTGTTTGTTGTTTTTTTTTTCTTGAGGTGGAAGTTTTCAGAGTTGCTGAAAGGCTGTGTTTAATTCAGGGTAATCCTGGAAAAATCCAAGTGAGGGTACCATGCATCAGCTTAGGTTTTCTGCAGCCAGGGACCAGACTAGGGGTGCATTCCAACACGCAAATTTAGTCTCCTCCTCTCCTCAACTACCACCTCGTCTCTGTTTCAAAAAGGTAGGAGACGGAGATTTCGCCTCCTCCACTTGCCTCCTCCTCTCCTCCACATGAAGGATACATCTATGTATCCTACCGTGGAGGTCTTTTCACATTTCTGGGTGACATAATTATGCTCCCGACCAGTCAGATTAAAAGACC
The DNA here is from genome assembly GCA_019788955.1 of Albula glossodonta. Taxonomy (NCBI): domain Eukaryota; kingdom Metazoa; phylum Chordata; class Actinopteri; order Albuliformes; family Albulidae; genus Albula; species Albula glossodonta. Next base: position 21,329 of record JAFBMS010002587.1, read on the forward strand.
ATCCCACAGAATATTTTGTTTGTCATAGGTATCCTCGGAATCAGTCAAAGTTACGAAGCCAGCTTTGATGACGGGCGAATTGGATTAGCTGTTCCAATTTTCGTTTCATCTCCTCGTTTTCTCGTCTCCTCCACTCGTTTCCTCCTCTCATCTTTTCGTTCCTCCCATCCTTTCCACCACATTCTTTTCACCTTTCCACCACAGTCCTTTCCAGGGTGGGAGATGAGAAGTAGGAGGGGGCCAGAGGAAACGAGGAGACAAGAAAAAGTATTGGAATGCGCCCTGGGTATGTGGACAGGCGTGCATGGATGCTGTGTTTAAGTCCTACATCCTGGCCCTCGTGTAATGGTGTCTACATTAAGTCCTTCAGAGAAAGTGAAACAGCTATATTGACGGGTTTTAGAGTGAGTGGGGTATAAATTATAAACACTGTGAGTTTCAGTCCTGAGCATGTTAAACAGAAATATACTTGGTATTTGGGAGAAGAATTCATAGTTTGAAAGTTTGGTATTCGGGCCTCTGGTTAATGGTAGTGTCAGGATGGGAAAGGGCTCTGTGTGTTATACTTGATGAGGTCTCATGTTGAATTTGCTTGCTCTTACTCACACAATAACACTCTCACAAATATGACAGCCATGCTCAGACACACACGGTCAAACACATTCTGTCGCACATGCTCGCTCCTGCTCTAGCTGAGTGGGCAGCTTTCCTGAGCTCAGATTCACAGGAAGTGTAGAAACCTCCTTCCCTTGTGTCTGAAATGCCTCACCCCACGCCAAATACACACATACACACACGCACATACACTCACACTCACACACACACAGTCATACTCAAACACATGCACATACACTCACACACGCACACACACTCACACACACACAGTCATACTCAAACACATGCACATACACTCACACACGCACGCACACACACACACACACACAGTCATACTCAAACACACGCACATACACTCACACACACATGCACACACACACACACTCACACACATTCATACTCAAACACATGCACGTACACTCACACACACATGCGCACACGCACAGTCATACTCAAACACACGCACATACACACACATGCAAACACACTGCCCTGATTCTGCGCATAGCTTCACCCACTCTCTGTGGGTGTGTGGGCTTACTCCCCTCCCCCCAGGCTGGACTCGAGCCCCCCCTTCCCCAGGGCCAGTGCACAGAGCTGAGTGGAGCTGAGCTGCGCCGGGCAGGGCGAACCCCTGAACCAAGGCCCTCTCTCTGCTCTCACACTGGGCTGAGGGCTCCACGCACAAAGGCCATCTGTCTACACCCCCACCCCCCAACACAACCCCCCCGACCCGACCCCATTTCACAAGGGCCCACATCTCAGCCAACCACGGCGCGCCCCCTCGCTCCCTCCCTTCCTCCCTCCCTTCCTCCCCCACTCCCAGCTTTGTCAACTTCTTGAATACCAACACTCAGTCAGCCTGCATTCCTCCCCCCCATACCTCTGTGCTGCTTTCAGTGCGTGTGTGCTGTGGCTGTGTGTGGCTTTTTGTTGATTGTATTTGAGTGTGTGTTGTGTGTGTATATCTGGTGTGTGAGTGCATATTTCAGTGTGTTTGTGTGTAAGTGTATGTATATGAGTGTGTGAGTGTATATTTGAGTCTGTGTGTGTGTGTGTATGTGTGTGTGCATGAGTGTGGTGAGTGCATATTTGAGTGTGTTGTGTGGTGTGTATGTGAGTGAGTGTGTGCGTGTATTTTGAGTGTGTTTATGTGTGTATATCTGAGTGTGTGTGAGTCAGCGCGTGTCTGAGGGTGCTGTTTGGTGCACTCTGTGTGAAGCGATGTTTGGGGGGGCGCTCTGTTGTTAGGGGGTGTTTGGGTGGGCTCTGTGTGAGGTGGTGTTTGGGGCTCTGGTGAGGCGGTGGTTTGGGCACTCTGTGTGAGGTGGGTTTTTGGGGTGCTCTGTGTGAGGCGGTGTTTGGGTGCTCTGTGTGAGGAGTTTTGGGTGCTCTGTGTGAGGCGGTGTTTGTTGGGGTGCTCTGTGTGAGGTGTGTTTGGGGTGCTCTGTGTGAGGTGTGTTTGGGGTGCTCTGTGTGAGGCGGTGTTTGGGGTGCTCTGGTGAGGCAGTGTTTGGGGTGCTCTGTGTGAGGTGGTGTTTGGGTGCTCTGTGTGAGGCGGGTGTTTGGGGCACTCTGTGTGAGGCGGTGTTTGTTTGGGGTGCTCTGTGTTAGGTGGTGTTTTTTGGGGTGCTCTGTGTGAGGTGGTTTTTGGGGTGCTCTGTGTGAGGCAGTGTTTGGGGTGCTCTGTGTGAGGCGGTGTTTGGGACCTGTGTGAGGAGGCGGTGTTTGTTTGGGTGCTCTGTGTGAGGTGGTGTTTGGGGCACTCTGTGTGAGGCGGTGTTTGTTTGGGGTGCTCTGTGTGAGGCGGTGTTTGGGGTGCTCTGTGTGAGGCGGTGTTTGGGGTGCTCTGTGTGAGGTGGTGTTTGGGGTGCTCTGTGTGAGGCGGTGTTTGTTTGGGGTGGTCTGTGTTAGGTGGTGTTTGGGGTGCTCTGTGTGAGGTGGTTTTTGGGGTGCTCTGTGTGAGGCGGTGTTTGGGGTGTCTGTGTGAGGCGGTGTTTGTTTGGGGTGGTCTGTGTTAGGTGGTGTTTGGGGTGCTCTGTGTGAGGCGGTGTTTGGGGTGCTCTGTGTGAGGCGGTGTTTGGGGTGGTCTGTTGAGGTGGTGTTTTGTGGGTGCTCTGTGTGAGGCGGTGTTTGGGGTGCTCTGTGTGAGGTGGTGTTTGGGGTGCTCTGTGTGAGGCGGTGTTTGTTTGGGGTGGTCTGTGTTAGGTGGTGTTTGGGGTGCTCTGTGTGAGGTGGTTTTTGGGGTGCTCTGTGTGAGGCGGTGTTTGGGGTGCTCTGTGTGAGGCGGTGTTTGATGGGGGTGCTCTGTGTGAGGCGGTGTTTGGGGCACTCTGTGTGAGGAGTGTTTGATGGGGGTGCTCTGTGCGAGGTGGTGTTTGGGGCGCTCTGTGTTTTGTGCAGTGTTTTGAGCGTGTCTCTGAGCAGATCGATTGAGAGAGATCTCTGCGCTGACCTCTGCTTTGCTGCTGTAATGAGTTCAGATCCAAGGGCCACTGGCTCGCTCCTGACAGCCTGCCACACTCACCCAGGAGACTGGGCCCACACCGCCCTCGGCTCCATGCACCCATCACTCCCTCTTTCTCTTCCTCTCTCTGTCCCCCGCTCTCTCTACTGCTCCCTCTTTCATACTTCTCTGTGTATTTCCCCCTCTCATTTCTACCTTTACTCTGTAAATTGACTCTTTCAATTTCAAAATGCTTTATTGGCATAACATTCTTCAATATCTTGCCAAATCTTGGCAATAACAAATGTTAAACAATTAAACGTTTAAAAGTTAAGCCAATAACTTGGCCAACATTTCTCTCCCTCTTCGGCTTTCTTTCCCTCTCTCTGTCCCTCCTCATGCCTCTCTCCCCATCCCTCTCTTTCCCCTCTCTCTCTCTCTCTCTCTCTCTCTCTCAGTCTCTGTGTAAATTAAGAGGTGAAAGTAGACTGCAGACATTTCATTTCTTACCGCTGCCTTGAGACTGCCAATTTGCTTCTGTACTGCAGAGGGGAAATAATAATGACCTTTGCACTTGTGTGTGTGTTTTTTTCCCCTGCTCTTTTTCGCACAGAGGTGTGTGTACACATCTAAATGTGAATGTGTCGAGCTGGCCTATTTAAGTCCTGCTTCTTGGTCGGCTCACAGGGTGAAGGATGAAGACCTAAGCGTGTGGGGGTGTGGGTGGAGGTAGGGGTGGAGACTGGGGTGGAGGTGACATTAGACACAGGAGTGGCTGGAGTATTTTTTACCCCATATGCTCAGCCATGAGAGCGGCCTGGCCCAAACCAGGCAGGCAGCAGTGTAGTGTAATGGTTAGGGAGCTGGGCTTGTAGCTCAGAGGTTACAGTGTAGTGTAATGGTTAGGGAGCTGGGCTTGTAGCTCAGAGGTTACAGTGTAGTATAATGGTTAGGGAGCTGGGCTTGTAGCTCAGAGGTTACAGTGTAGTGTAATGGTTAGGGAGCTGGGCTTGTAGCTCAGAGGTTACAGTGTAGTATAATGGTTAGGGAGCTGGGCTTGTAGCTCAGAGGTTACAGGGTAGTGTAATGGTTAGGGAGCTGGGCTTGTAGCTCAGAGGTTACAGTGTAGTATAATGGTTAGGGAGCTGGGCTTGTAGCGCAGAGGTTATAGTGTAGTGTAATGGTTAGGGAGCTGGGCTTGTAGCTCAGAGGTTACAGTGTAGTGTAATGGTTAGGGAGCTGGGCTTGTAGATCAGAGGTTACAGTGTAGTGTAATGGTTAGGGAGCTGGGCTTGTAGCTCAGAGGTTACAGTGTAGTGTAATGGTTAGGGAGCTGGGCTTGTAGCTCATAGGTTACAGTGTAGTATAATGGTTAGGGAGCTGGGCTTGTAGCTCAGAGGTTACAGTGTAGTATAATGGTTAGGGAGCTGGGCTTGTAGATCAGAGGTTACAGTGTAGTGTAATGGTTAGGAAGCTGGGCTTGTAGCTCAGAGGTTACAGTGTAGTATAATGGTTAGGGAGCTGGGCTTGTAGCTCAGAGGTTACATTGTAGTATAATGGTTAGGGAGCTGGGCTTGTAGCTCAGAGGTTACAGTGTAGTGTAATGGTTAGGGTGCTGGGCTTGTAGCTCAGAGGTTACACTGTAGTGTAATGGTTAGGGTGCTGGGCTTGTAGCTCAGAGGTTACAGTGTAGTGTATGTTTAGGGAGCTGGGCTTGTAGCTCAGAGGTTACAGTGTAGTATAATGGTTAGGGAGCTTGGCTTGTAGATCAGAGGTTACAGTGTAGTATAATGGTTAGGGAGCTGGGCTTGTAGATCAGAGGTTACAGTATAGTGTAATGGTTAGGGAGCTGGGCTTGTAGCTCAGAGGTTACAGTGTAGTGTAATGGTTAGGGAGCTGGGCTTGTAGCTCAGAGGTTACAGTGTAGTGTAATGGTTAGGGAGCTGGGCTTGTAGCTCAGAGGTTACAGTGTAGTATAATGGTTAGGGAGCTGGGCTTGTAGCTCAGAGGTTACACTGTAGTGTAATGGTTAGGGAGCTGGGCTTGTAGCTCAGAGGGGTCAGTGTAGTGTAATGGTTAGGGAGCTGGGATTGTAGCTCAGAGGTTACAGTGTAGTTTAATGGTTAGGGAGCTGGGCTTGTAGATCAGAGGTTACAGTGTAGTATAATGGTGAGGGAGCTGGGCTTGTAGCTGAGAGGTTACAGTGTAGTATAATGGTTAGGGAGCTGGGCTTGTAGATCAGAGGTTACAGTGTAGTATAATGCAGGTTTTACTCTCACTGACCTGCTGTTATACTCTTGAGCAAAGCTTCTTCATGTGAATTTGCTTTATTGAAATATCCACCTGCATAAATGGGTAGTGTGAAAAAATATAAGTTGAGTAAGTCATTCTGGATAAGAGCGTCTGCGGAATAGCTTAAAATGCAACTGTAAAAGCATAAAAGCTCAGAAAAGCCCAGCCCTCCATGACACATGGTACAACAGAATAACAGTTCCTCCAAAAACCTATGAATGCAGAATTTCATAAATGTACCAAAAAATAAAAAAACCTCCA
>JAFBMS010002588.1:0-7500 GCA_019788955.1 Albula glossodonta
TGTCCATCTGGAGAAACACAAAGCCCTAATGGGCTGGAATTGAGGAGTCAGAAATGAACCATGTTAAACGGACTCGCTGTAATCCGTGAGTTCTGAAAGAGAGAAAGTAAAATGACTGTGTCGCACGGCGCATAAAGGAATTAATTACACCACCTCGCAAATGGTAATCACAAGTCTGAGCCTTTGTGACGAGCGCACTTTCGTTTTGCTACTGGCCTTCTCTCCTCTCATTCTCAAAGGAATTCAGTTACTGAAATGAACAAAGAACCCTGCATTAAAAATGAACTTTAATGAGTTATTTTCCCGTGCAAGATCCCTTTGTGACAGAGACTCCTTGAAATGAATGTATACACATGAGTGTACATTAGGCTGATAGCAGAGGGTGAAGTAACAAGCCCTCATTGGGTGCACAGTGGACCAACCGTAAACCGGAAAACAAGCTTGTGGCCATAATCCACGGAGAGAAGGGTAGCAGGAGACGGACGTGCAGCTCTGAACAAGACGTGGACAGGTATGAGAGTCTGTGTCATACAGCGCAGGGTCTGGCTGTAATCCAGAAGCAGGCGATTTAATTAAGAAGCTGCTTTTTCAGCAAGAAGAGCCAGAGCACTCAGAATGCACAGCCACTGCCCTGGCCACAACGGGGGGTCAGGAGGTCTATGAGATACAATTAAGGGCCAAGTAAGAGACAAAAACTACTACAAAATCATTTACAGGATACACTCACCTTGAAAAACAAGACGACATACTTGCTAGCCAGACATGACATTGTGAAGTATCTGAAGAAATTAACAGCAAGGTCAAATATGTATTTTTTTTATCAATATTTGCTTTGGAAACTTTGGTTTGGATTAAGTTTAAAGCAATTTTAAAAAATTGAGAAAGATATTTCATTTGCATACCTTGCTCAAGGGTACAACAGCAGAGCTCGACCTGAGAATCAAGCCCACCACCTCTGAGTTATTCATATCCTCTCATACATAGAAACATAAATTAAACTATCAAAAATAATAATAAAAAAAAATGTCAGTTTCCAAAAAAGTACTATTTCTAAGCAAGAAATGATTGACTAGGATGGGACTTGCAACTTCATGAGCTTTGGAGGAGTGGGAGTTGAGAGACAAACAAACAGGTGGCTTATTTACGACCCAGGTCAACCTAAACCACTTCTAGCACTGTCAGTGAATACATGCATCTGTTAACATGGAATATAGCACATTGAAATTAATGTTTGTTGGTACTTGAGTGGGTGAATGTGTATTTCATTATCTCTCTCCTATGAAATCTCTCCTCCCTCAGTAAGTGTGATTTTCCATGCCACAGGATTTGTCATAGGCTACTGTACCACTCACAGCTCCACCTTTAATAAAAACACACATGCCACTGTTAAAACTCTTCACATACACAGGTATTATCCATTAGCTGTCTTTGAGTTGTTCAATCATTTTGATTTATAAGAAGTATAAATATATTTGAGAGCCCCTCAATTTGTAGCTGTCCAAATGTGTTTGAGCCTCATTTATTTTATTGACAAAAAATGTCTTTTAAAACAGCACCAACGTAGAGTAGAGGGAAGAGAATGAACATACTCAATCTGCAGTGGTGGCAATGGAATAAAACTGTTGGAGGCAAGATCAATTGCTTGTCTGTCCTCAAACCTGCTTCATTTAGTAGACAGACTTCACATTCATATGCTGATATGAAAGTTACACAATAAACAAACACGAGTGATTATACGAGTCACATTAGAACAAATTAAATTTCAAGTTCATTGTTTGTTTTGCTTGTCAAAAGAGGCAACAAAAACCATTTTGTATCCCATTGTATCCCCATTTTAGACAGGAATCCTTAAACGACGCCACATGTATTAATGTGCTAAATTAAATATTCATGTAGAATGTAAAATCCACAATTCTTTAATCGCAGATTAGCCTGCCATCAGAAGGTCAGCGGAATGTGTCAAAGCGTGTCATCGTAAAGACTTCCCCTGATCTGTTAACAGCCTTTATAAAATGGACAGGACCAGGCCTGAAAGCTGATTGGTTGGCCATTCCTCCCAGCAGTGCTGACACGGATGATCCATGCCTGAACAGAATGTTCATACATCATTTTAATATCGCACTTTCCCTTATGCTAACATCCTCGATCAGCGCTTTAACTCTCAGTGCTTAGTGCTCCAATAATTGTTGCGAGTTAAATGATACATAGTAGTCTATACAGTGCCATATCACTTTATCGGGAATTATGTATATGGTTTGAAGTAATAGCCATGGGACAGCCAGCTATGTTTTATTCTTCCACAGCACTGACACTGCTCGCAGCATCGGCCCAAAGACTGCACAACTGCAACCGCTACGTGCTGACTACTGATAGTCCACCTCCTGCCAGTGCTACTTCCTTGTTTTCTTGAAAAAATACACCAAAAACTGGAGAGTGGTGATATATTCGTTTAGGGAACTATATATAAACGTAAGTAAATTTCATCCAATCGTTATTAGCAATTTATCACTAATATTAAAGATAAATGGCATTACATTGGTTGGGGTCTCCATCATAAAGCATCCATTTGGTAAGCATGAGTGAGTGCCGCACTGAGTCCCAGCCACGCCATTACAGGTTTTATCCATTGCTTCACATTGCCACGGCAACACTTGACTCAGCCTCACTGGGGAAAGACAGAGAAAAAACTAATTAGGTTTGTTAGTCTGGCATCACTCTCTAGCAGCCACTCCTGATTGCCCTGGTACATGCTGATGCGAGAGCTGTGAATATGCTGACTTTGTCATCCTCCAACAACACTGATCACATGGGTGGTGTGTTGGCAATGGAGAAAGAAGTGAGTGCTCATTGCCATGGAAATGAAATGGATCAAATGACACTGCTGCCTCCTCATGAGCTGGTTGGAAAGGGTTGCTGTGGGAGGCTAAGCAGTTCAGTTGTGTTTGGGTGGGAAAATGTGGAAAAAAATCATTAAAAAAATGATGAGATTTGATTATATTTGTTATGAACTGCAGATATGAACAAAATGAAACACCTCTATTCACAGCAAACTGTTTAATTAGTTTAAGCTCGCCTATTCTGAGCTCTGACTGACAATATAATGTTCTGTCAGGCCTCTCTCTCTCTCGCTTCACATTCAACATTATTTTATGGTTCTTTCATCGCAGGTTTGGTGGGCTCTGGTCTCATTTTTCTACAACATGTTAGTAGAAAAGGACTCTATCCCCATGTGGTTGGAAAATGAAAAGGCTTTTTCCTAAACTTTGTGAAAGACAGGCTATTCACAGCTAACTCAATTCCCTCAAGTGTGCACTGCTGGGGAAATGAATTCCAGCACCCCTGGCTCTTTGGTTCTGCTGGTTTAAAAAGTCGACTGAAATAAACACAATATAAGTGGGCCTTTCAGCTCTGCCCCCGCACACGTTGCCCCCTTTCTCCTTGGGATATGCTAATGAGGACATGGGCATTGCATATGTGCTACTTTCGTGAGAAACTAGGCTCTTTCTCCAAGGAATAAAATTGGCATGCGGGAGCCATGTTTGGTGGAGGAAGAGAAAGGATGGCGCACTCTTTCGGTGGAATGGCCATCCTTCTGTGTGTCTGTCCTCAGTGCCAGTGCTTATCGATGGAGCGCAGTTCCAGCACGGTAGATCTATCTGATCCCTGTTTAACACTCTTCTTCCCCAGCTGCTCGAGAGCATGACGGCACTCCGGTCTTTGTTCTGCTATGTTTGTGTTGGGCCCAAGCTTATCACTTTAAACACTTGTAGCCTTAGCCTGGATTTTTGACTTTATTATTAAAATGAGGACGATTTTTTTCAGAGAGAGACAACTCCATTCACTTCTTGGTTCAGTTGTCTTAAAAGAGTGGTTGCAGAGACTGAAAGAACACAACCCAAAAAGAGGAGGTATCAAAAAACAGTCCAGGTTAAAAAGTTTAAACTCAAACCTTCTTGCACACTCTCTTAACCATAAACCTACTCCTTTTGAGTCTTGAGAACAAGTCACGTTTATGTGGGATTTCCGTATCTGTCACATGTATGTGGTCTTCATGTGAATCATAAATTGTGTTTATTGACAAAAATTATATTTTCTACACAGTTCCAGGGTGCAAATTAAATACAAAACCATACATGAATATGTTGTACTTGCCTTTAAGCCACAGTTCACTTCTCGCAATGAGGTCTATTTGATTTCTTATAACCTTGAGTAATGTCCTTTAGCTGGACAATGACAGCTCTCCACAGCCTATTTTTGAACATTCAATAAGTGACTCACATAGGATCCACAAGGTCCTAATTCAACATGAAAGGAAATCTATGGACAAATGAGACTCTCCTTTAAAATGCCTTCCCATATAATAAAAATGAATACCATTGTGCCAGAAAATAAGTAATTAGGGGGCTATATCTGCACATGCACCCATACCCATACCTATAAACACAATTACACTGCCACCTCCACAGCGCTCCAGAGGTTAGCACAGCTATCTCACGCACACACTATATAAAGCACCATGAGAAAGAGCTTCCTTTACTTACAATGGACCATGTTCAACCTTGAAGCAGCAAGGCCTCTTTGAATTATGCTTCATATTAAATGAATGAAATTATGGGAACATCCGCTGGAGAATAGGGTAGTCCAGCTGCCTCCTTCTTCAAACTGCGTTAATCAGCTGAACCACAATTAATTTTGATGTTGCCTATTATCTAACATGGGACATATCCACAGAGGAGCTGCCCTGGTGATGCGCAAGCTGACCATGAGCATAGAGAGAGCACAGACAAGTCATTAGTCCACAGGCGCGCACAGACATAAGACAGAGGAAGACACTTCATTTGCAGTCCTGGGCTGGCAGTGGGCCCACCAACTGACCAGCAGGGGTTGCTGGTGAGCAATACGTCATGGACTTTTCTGTCAACAAATCCCTCCCTCCCAGGGCTGTGCTGTGGCTGAGGGCATCTCACCTCATGGGGCTGCCCATCACAGCTGGTTCTGGCACAGTCCGTTTGGATACCAGACTGTGCGGTCCATCTACATACTGGAACGGTGCCTTAGTAGGATTAGCTACCAGCAGTCCAACCCAAACATTTTTTTTTGTGTTTTTTTTTTAAATGTAATTACACAAGTGTGCAATACAAGCTGCCAGTGCATTATTTAAAGCTACTTGTAAACAGAAACAATAATCAGTCACAGCATTTACTGGAATAGGTTCTCATTTGTAAATGAACCACTTAATGTTGTGTGTGGCTGAATGGAATCACATGGACTCGGAGTGTGAATGCCCTTACAAAGCTTTTAAATACACACAGGACAAAGCGTCGCTAATGACGGAACCATTAATTCTTGTGAGCACAAATTGAGGATGATTGAAAGGCTGTGGAAATTGTACTTAATTGCAGTTTACATAGGATTAGCCACATGGCGAAGGAGGAGGGGACAGCCATATCAAACATCACATAAAAGAAAAACTTCAATGTGATCTCTGCACTGTGTCTTACATTGTCTTCCTGTCATCAATCTCAACATTTTTTTTCCCTTCTTTGAGAGGGTGGGTGGGAAGAATTGTGAGGGTAGGGAATTCTCCCAGCTTGAGTGAGTGTGAGCGTGAGGTCATGCAGTGTCTCCATGGGGCGACAGATCGCCTCAGCATGGGGTCAGGAAGCATTTTGATGACGTCACAAAACAATGTCATGCTCTAGCCAGTTGCGCTGTGTTGAGACTGTAGTATTGCAGTGGGGGGCTCTGGAAGAAGGCATTGATAAGCATCACCTTGAGCGCACACACAAGCTTTAGGAGCTGTGACCAGGTGTAATACAGTTAGAGCAGTATCTGAGGAGAAACAAGAAAGCACCGACCTTTAATTTCACAGCACACCCGTACACACACAGGCGTGTAACTCCAGAGCAAAAACAAGGCACTGCTATGCTGGGTGCTCTCTCATGAGTGAATAGTGAAGCTGTAGATACAGGGTGCTGGGTGCTCTCTCATGGGTGAATAGTGAAGCTGTAGATACAGGGTGCTGGGTGCTCTCTCATGGGTGAATAGTGAAGCTGTAGATACAGGGTGCTGGGTGCTCTCTCATGGGTGAATAGTGAAGCTGTAGATACAGCGTGCTGGGTGCTCTCTCATGGGTGAATAGTGAAGCTGTAGATACAGGGTGCTGGGTGCTCTCTCATGGGTGAATAGTGAAGCTGTAGATACAGGGTGCTGGGTGCTCTCTCATGGGTGAATAGTGAAGCTGTAGATACAGGGTGCTGGGTGCTCTCTCATGGGTGAATAGTGAAACTGTGGACAGGCTTTGGCAGATTGTGATGGCAATGTCCATATGTTTTCCTGGTCACTGTGAGGAAAGTTCATTTGGTACATTCCAACCAGACATGGACAAGCTCATTTTGGGATTTGACTCACTGGCATGGTTTAATTAAATTAAAAAAACAAACTGGTCTTTCAAGAAGTTTACAAAGTAACCGATTTAAAATGTAGATACAATTCACCAACAGAGCAGTTCTTATTTTCTTGTTAATTTGAGAGAATAATGCATGTTTACAAGATGCTTACAAAACGTTATCTTGATTATTAAAGTACATCAATCTTTGTTTTTAATACTGCATATCTTTGATACTCACAGTGCTGTGAATATTATAGGTCTGAAATCACAATGTGCGCATCTGACGTTTGACTGAAGACGAGAAAGTCTGGCCTTTTATCTTCAGACCCACCTGGTTGGCTGTCCTGCGGTGAAATCACTAAATAAGTTTAAAGATATCTCGCTTTGGGGGTGGAAACAGGGCTTCAAAAGGATGCTAAAAAATCTACAAAGCTTCAGCTGGGCTTTAGAAGTCAAAGCTCAAATGACCATCAGACACCACGATGGATTTGGGATTAAAAAGCAACACTATGATAATGTGAAGGAACGAGACAGCAAGAAATATAACAATAATAACGTGAGAGGACGCTGCATAAGACTGCCTATTTATAACCGGCAATAAAGTCTGACAGTTTTCACTGCATATTCATTTATGTATCCATTATTTCTCAGAGAAAAAAAGACTGAGGGCCAGATTTACTAAAGGATTGCGACTGCTTTTCAGGTGTAAAAGCAGCTGCTAAAACATCTCGATATTAACCTGCAAATTACTTAACAGTGGCAATGGGTGAAAAATCGCTATTAAGATGGAATTTGCGGTGACTACGTCACTGTACGACTCTCCTCTTGATATATAGTATGATCTGTTCATGCATATGTACACCTGGGATGAAGGCAGTGAAACAGGTTGGAGATTTTGCAAATGAGGCCAGTTAAGAATTCCATCCAAGTTACTAAACCTCGCAATAACTGTAACTCCTGTCTTTGCGTGGGAATTTGTATGACTTCTGAAATCAGGCGTACATTTTGCACCAATCCAAGATTTATCATCTGTCAGTTAACATAACAGCAAATACTGACCTGATATTACACAGATTACATAGTTGCACAGTGCAGGATAATCGCACTAT
>JAFBMS010002588.1:12500-26928 GCA_019788955.1 Albula glossodonta
GTCAGTTAGGCTGCCTTCATGTAGTTTACTATCATTCATTGATGAGGTATGATGTCAGGAGTTGTCATCCCTGGAGAGCACCACAGTGCTCATTTGCCATTGTCTCTCTTGCAATATTGCTGCTCTACCTCATTATTAAACATAATAGGCAAATGTCATTTGGGTTGAGTTCGCAGAAGAGATGAACAGATGAATTGTTAGGAACACTTACCTACGGATATGCTTTGTTGTAATTTCAGGCAGAATTTTATTAGTATTCTGTCAAACACATAACACCACAGTCCAGTTTTTATATACATGAGTAATCCACAGTGTATATACATAAACATTTAATATGTATGTACATTTAATAATCTGTAATCTGCATATAAATATATGTCATTTTCAAATGCATGAATAATAATAATCTATATAAACATGTATTCAATCCTTTTTTGGCCTACCACCTCCCTCATTGGAGGGCCTCTTTATTAATGAATGAAATAAATGCTTGTAAACAAAAGGAACAATGTATAGATGAAAATTAAAACAAATGACAAGAAAGAGAAAAAAATATGACTGCAACAAAAATCCCAAATCGGAAATATTCACTGATAATCTCTCTTCTTTAAACATATGTATATCTTTTACAGATATAATAACACTTATAGACACGAGACAGACTGCTCATGATCAGATGGTGCTCTTTCAAGCTGGAGGTCAGTGCCACCTCATTAAAGAGCTATTCAGAGGTCCACCTTGAGTCAATTTCCCGCTACTATGGAAAGCGCTGGAGACAACATGCACCAGGAGCCCTGTGCTACACATTTGACACCTTGTTAAATCCCTGGCCCTATTAAGTCAGCATTTCCACTGGACAAAAGGAGGATTGACTCACTATTAGGTAGGTGTACATAATAAAGTGTCCTCTCAGTGTGTACATATACTGTAACACTATTAGGGGGTAGTATTATAAACATATATACTCAAAACATATATGGCACACACAGGCAAAGTGTTCTGACACGTTCTGTCCGAAACCGTACATAAAAATGTCAGGGTTGCAAGAGTCTGAGACAGATCTCAGAGAAGTGGAAATATTGTTTTGTGTTTTCTGCTGCTAGTCTCTGAAATATGAATAAATCTTTGCCATCTCAGGTAACAATCAATATCCTGTGAAGCTCAGTGTATACATCATTTAGAGCAAGCAGATTTTCTTTTCTTCATTTTTTGTGTCAATTTGCATTTATAGAATGGTTTAATTGTCAATGAAGCTCCACAAACAGTTACTTTTAGCCCTCTTCAGTGAAATTGGAACCAAAATAACTGTAGTTACAGTTTTTTAAGCATATGTGTGGTACAGTAGGAATTGGTGTGGTGTGTTTTGTACATCAGAGAGCCCAGAGAGTTTGTGCTGCCAGAGGAAAGTGAAGAAACTAAAAAAACACAAAAAACAAGGTCTCCAGATTTGAAAGTAACACAAGTATGAGGGAAAACTTCACATTCATGAAGAATGTATTTGTTCGGAGTACACATGACAAATAAACACACACAACAATTGCACAGTGATATTGCATTAAAGGACTTGCTTGTAGTGGAGATAAATACTGCACAGCCCCTTTTCCTGTGGCTGTGCTGGAGGGCGTCTCCCCTGCAGTCTGCAAAGAGCCGTGCCCTGGTACTGCAGGAGGTTGGGCCAGACCAGTGAGAAGGAAAATCAGACAAACTAGGGTAACACAAGGCAATGCACCTTCATTAACAGTGTCTGTTTTTCCTCCATGTTTGCTGAAAGCCCAAAAAACTGCTGCGATGGAGAAAACCAGTGCAGCAGCTCTAGCCAGTCCTGCAGGCATGTTTGGTAAATATCACAAATTGGATTATTCTCAACAACCCTGTCTTCTTCTTCTCCTTGTTTCCTCTGGACATGTCTTTAGCTCTTGATGTGTCTTAGCACCTGGTCTTTCCTTCTACATAGGGAGATCTCGGGGGGGTTGAACTGCACCCGTCCTGACATTCCTTCAGGATGCTGGATGGTCCCATATCCATCTTATGGGGGTCCCTCAAGGCTCAGTTCTTGTACCCCCCCCCCCACCCACCCCCCCATTCTCATCCCTTTGAATGAATTAGCCATGACTTTCCCGAACACGACTGTGCTGCTGAAACTCACCTTTTTTGTTCACTACCTCCATCTTACACACAGATCTCTTAATCTAATATTTTCCGATCATGTTTCTTGAGGGACATCTCAAGTCGAATGACGTGTCCGTATTACTCAAAACGTAAAGACATAAATCATTGCTTGTGAAATATGTACAATCTTACTTGGTTTTCCTCACATCACAAACTAATCTCAACAATGGAAAACCAAAGCATTTAACAAACCTTTACACAGTAAATTTAGGTTTTAATTGTGTAGTCACTGTCCGTTGGCCAAAAAATAAAAAAATAAAATGAAATCCTCAGAACTGAACAACAGTTGATCTGCATACAATATGTAAATAATTATGGCATTGATTATTGATCAAAGTGTGTCCTGTAGAGCTGTACTGAGAGCAGCATACCACGCTGACACTGTACACACATTATATAACACGGGTTTATATCTACCTAATTAAACAAAAGTGGTGTTTTTGATAGTGTTGTTAAACATATCCGCCTGTCTCCGAGCCTTCAACCCGCCACCAGAGCCATAATCTGCTCAGTAATTCAACTTCCTGCTTAAGACTCTAAACACGCAAAGCTCCGTATGAAGTGAACTGCAGGGGACAAGTGAACCACCTGCAATCTTAATTTGCTGTGCTAGTAATTTTCCATCAGTTCCCCAAGCAGTGCCTCTGCTCATGCTGCACGGGGCGGCTGTGAACTTTCCAGCATCGTTTTGGCCTCCGAGCCGCCCGACACCGAGTCACGGCCTCGAAACGGGGACTGAGCCAACTCCACAGCCGCTCCCTGCCAAGACTCTCACGCCGTGGTCTGGAGCATCTTCCACTCCCCCATCTTGCTCTCACGTTCAGATCTGTCATCCTGAAAAGGGACGTTACACCTCAAAATCACATTTTTTTTCCCACAATTTCACGACATTCATATCTGAAAAAATCTAAATATAAAAAAGTTAAATATAATGTGAACGCATTTTTAAAAACGGGATGTTACACCTCAAAATCACATTTTTTTTCCCCACAATTTCACGACATTCATATCTGAAAAAATCTAAATATAAAAAAGTTAAATATAATGTGAACGCATTTTTAAAAACGGGATGTTACACCTCAAAATCACATTTTTTTTCCCACAATTTCACGACATTCATATCTGAAAAAATCTAAATATAAAAAAGTTAAATATAATATGAACACATTTTTCAAAACATACTTTACAACAATTAGGTATGAAATGACACCATGGTAATTGTATTCATACTAATTTAATTGCTCCCTCTGGTATTATATTTCTGTTACATGGATCTCGTCCAGCATACACAAGACCATGCAGTATTACTTCAATTCATTCCTCACTTAATCTCTTGTTTAGATTAAAAATACCTCTCTGTTTTTTCTTAGCCAGTGTTCACAACTCATGGTTTAGAATTATCCCATTCAACACATTTGGTGCTTTTGAATGTACTAATAATAATCATTAGCTAACAGGTCTATTTGTATTTCTAGGACCATCCACTAGGGGAGTCCACTCCATTCCTCTGAGTTGCATTGTTCATTTTTACTGATACAAGCATCTGATCAAACAAACTGCCTGTTAGATTTCTCTTCTCATGGACAGCCATTCCCAAAAAAACAAGCCTGGAGAGCTCACTAATTAGAGCCTTCTTATTATATTGGCATTACAAATGCAAACACTGGAATTACAAACACATTTTAATTGCTATGGCGGTTTAAAATTATATCCCCTAAAGATGAGCAAAAGAAGATGCAAATGGCTCCAAGGACCCTGCGACTGCCTTCCAGCTCATTTGAGAGAGCCGTCATTAATCCTTCCAGTCATATCATCTCAGCGTATCACAGAATCAGCTCCTCTCTCAAACTTATCATTTACATGGGCACTTGACAGTTGGCTAATTGTTTACAATTTAATTTTGCAAGATGATCATGTGCGATTAGCCTGTGAATTCTTCCCTGAATCCAATCTGTCATGTGGACTGGAGAGTGAGTGAAGTCATAAGATCTATCGTAATATTTCCAATGAAGCCAAGCTCAGGGAGACAGGAAGCTTTACTTCATTGCTATTTTTGTTTGTTTGTTCAGTTCAGAGATTCTTAGTTTTTCATTTAAACCTCAGAACTACAACCTGTGCATGCTGCAGTAATGTGTGTGTGTGTGTGTGTGTGTGTGTGTGTTTTTGTATTGGTATTTGTGTGTCTGTTTGTGTATGTGTGAATGTGTGCATGTTTGTGTGTGTGTGCGTGTGTGTGTGTGTGTGTGCGTGTGTGTGTGTGTTAAGAGTGGTATTGTATTATTGACTGTGAGAGATGATGCTGTTGGAGAAGCAGGGACAGGCAAGCAGCATGCCACTTTAATTGGCCAGTATCATACCAGCACTTTCAAACTCACGCTGCTTTTTTAAAAAAATAACTGGACTGTATGGCTTAATGTTAGAAATAAATGTTCTTATTACCAACATCACAATTCATGTTTCATATAGATGTGAGTTTTAAGTGGTATCAGAGCAGTACCATCATATAAATCAAACATGTAAGTAGAAAGAAGCATTGTTACTGTGATTGTCTCTGCTTTCACCATTTTTCCAAAACAGTCACTTAATACATAGTTTTTTGTTTGTGACTTACACTGTTTTTTTAATAATATTTTTACACAGCAAATTCAGTGTTTTAATAAGTCACAAAATGGGTGATCCTACTGCAGATTGTTGTACTGCTGCAGGCTGCTAATAAAGAATTTGCAATTCTAACAGCATTGCCAACTTATAGGATTAACCTATTTTGTAGCTATTTACATAGATCTGGGTTACTTTCTCACTGTGTAATTAGAGACATTTAAACATGATCTATTGAAAAACATATGGGCTATTCTTCAGCAAATAAGCAGGAATACCGTGCCTGCAACCAGGGGATAAACACTGCAACTTTGATCATGTTCACAAGGTGGTTTAGTGAATTCATCAGACTTCAAAGATTACTCAGGAATGTCATGCAGCAAGCTCAGTGATTTTTTTGTTTATGTGCCCTTCAGAGAGCACTTGCCAGTGATTTGTATGGAAAAAAAAACAAAAACTTCAAATTCATGCAAATTATTGCAGTGGCATTATCGACATTAATTAAATTTGCAATTGTTTATGGAAGTGGTTTCTTTTCCTCAAGCTGTTTCACGTGGTCAGAGCAGCCAGGAATGAGGCTGGAATACAGGGTGTGATTTAATGGCAGCTCTGAGGTTCAGGAAGGAAAGCAACATTGATTACAATAATTACATGCATGGTTCCCAGCTAGGTTATTAGCTTGCAACAGATTCTCATCTCTACATTTCAGACAGAGCTGTATTCGGTAACGCATGAGGTAACACTAGGTAATATTAACAATATACAGCAGATATTTGAAACACTGGTGCTGAACTGTAACACATAATTTGTCAGAAAATGTAATGCACGGGTCTGAATTCAATCAATATTTGCCCTTATCTTTAACCTACAAATTGTTGCAAGCAAATGATACCCTCAGTGATTCACAGTTAAGGAAATACTATGGTCAACCATGTCAACAAAACAATCAAAACAGGTACTAAAAGTGAATATTAAACAGACCACTCTAACACTTTACAGTTATGAAAACACACAAAGATACTCAAAATTAGCCAATGGGATATGTTCTATTAACAATTCTTAAAAAAAATACAGTTTGGGAAAAAGAAGCAACTAAAGATTAAATCAAGTGCTTTTAAAAATACATTCTGACTCAAATAATTGGCTACCCAGCTAGGTGGCTATAATAGTAGCTTGACAGCATACAGGTGGATGATTAATTAGCTATGTTTTAAAAATTGTGAGAGATGCCCTGTCACCTTTCCATAAAAAAAAAAAAAAAAAATGGAACTTGCTGCCTTGCTTTTAGCATGAGCCACAAATTGTATAGCCACACTTGTTTTATAGTCAGCTAAAGCCCTCACCCCCTCCTCAAATCACACATCCATGGGCGTGCTGAAAAGCAGCGTTATAATGCAACGCAAACATTGGTCACCCCATGTTGAATGTTCTAACCATGTGGACTGATATTTCAGAGCGGTGATGCTGACAAAATCACATAACAAAACTGGAAGCCCGACTATCCAAAGAGTGGTACTGCTACACTAAAACCGAGGCCCAAACTATCCTTTAAAACTCAGGCTAAATGCCCCGGTGAGGCTGAAAAACCCACAGCGGGCTTCTGCCACACTGAGGTTATAGCAGTCGCATCATGCCAAAAAATGTTTTCAGATTATTATTTTAGATGATAGAAGCCAGTTGTCTTTGTTTATTTTGTATTTTCATATGGTCATGTTCTTCAGACTTCTTCAGTTCCCCACTGTAGCTCATCCTCATATCGCTAATGTAATCAAAATAGAACTCTTTATTTTCATTCATGAGTTTTGTGGCGTATAACAACAATTGCATGCTATTCAGAAATTGCTTCTAAACTGAAAGGAATCCATTTTAAATGCATTTATTAAAACTGCAAGGAAAATAAAGTTGTTCTCAGTGGAGGATATTTCATTTTGGAAAGCAAACGATAATTCACTTTTCAGCCGTTGAATGGCTTCATGCAGGGTCATAAAACGATCAGAGCCCCAGGTTCGCCCAACTCATCTGCATACCTGCACTTTAATCTAGAGAATTTCAAACTATGACAGGAGGCTGGAGAATGAAAAACCCCAATGCTGTCCTTAAACAACAACAGCCGCAAATAGATATTCACCACGCAGCCTCTGAGCCTTATCTGGGGCCGAGCCGATTTCATCCCAAACACCGGTTGCAAAAATTGATCTATTGGTTTCTTTTCACGAAGACGTATGGGGCAAAAAAAAAAAAAAAACAGAGATGAAGCCCTGCAGGAAATTCTAGTCAAGTTAGGAATACATATGCTCTTTAAAAGACCATGCTTCATTTAAGGAAAACCAGCAGCGGGCCCACTTCAACTACATTTACTGCCATTTATGTTGATTTGTTGCCTCGGTCACAATTAGGCATGCAGCAAATTGACAGTTTGACTTACGATCGCTAAACTGCTTTATTGTGTCCTGCGGGGGCAGGATTTTTCCTGGGGACACCTTTAGAGGGAGAGGCGGCTGGGGATGAGTGCTAGCCCGGGGTTTTTGGGCGGCAGATTTAAAGTGTAATCGATATCCAGGCACATTACCTGTCTCCCTGCCTGCAATCTGTTTGGAAAATAGGAAGGCTGGGGAGATGCAGGGCTGCGATTGAAAGTCGTCCAGAACAGCTTGGGTCAAACTGCTGTGCTTGATCACAGATGCATTGTGAATGTGAATATGCTGCTGGAGACGAGGGTGTTTATGAGGTTATTTATGTAATCCTGCCCCTGTGTTTGTAATACTGCCATTTCCACAGCCTCACCAGGCTGCATTTCAGAGTGCGCAACGCTTGTAAATATTATGAATTTAATGCATATTATAATGATCCTCCCATCGAGAGTGAGAGAGAGAGAGACAGAGAGAGAGAGAGAGACAATGAGCTGTAAGGCGGAGGAAAAAAATAAAATCAAAAACATATTTTGGAAAGGTTAATATATAAGCCAGCGAAGCTCATTTTAGGTTCTGGAGTGCAAAGGGGCATGTTGGTTTTTTGGGGTCACTCAGCACTTATTGGCTGATTAAAGCAGACAATTACATGGTTAAGCCGCCTCGCTTGGGCTCTTGGTGACTTGACTTGCTGTGAAATTTCAGGTGAAAAAAAAAAGACCAGCAAACACTTTGGCAGAAAGCTATGTCAAAGGATGAGTGTGACTGGGATAGGCCGATCATTGCCCTGCCAATGGCTACCCCTGCCTATAGCTGGGGATGGTTCAGCTGGGAAGGCCACGGGACAAACAGCAGCACAGAAACCAAACGCACCCTAAGTCCGACACTCTTTTACTATTTGTGAAATCGTTTCAAAAACCCTCATGTTAAACAATGATACAGATATGGATGGATACAATGACAATATAAATAAATATAAACATTGGGTAGAAATAATCAGAAGTAACTGCCAAACCAGTGACATGTTTAGTGTTGCCAAATTATTTCTGTCCTTGTTGATTTTTTAAAAATAAATCTCTCCAAACAAATAGCCAGGCAGAGGATTATGACCGGATTAAGCAGTATCTAATAACAAACATGAGACTCGCTGAGACAATAGGAAATGTAGTAGAGATATAATACCATTATCCCAAGCATAATATCCATGATCAGTATTGGCTTCTTCCTACATGGGATCATGGTGGGACATGAAACAGAAAGGCATCCATTTCAAATATGTGTAAATGCATGCAGAGCAGGGTATTCGTATCAGGTAACCTTATCATTATGTCTGGAGTGCACATAGAGAGCAGTGGCTGTACTAGAATGAGGTAAGCAGTATGGCAGACGAATGAGCTTCACGAGTTACATAATGGGCGGAGCCACAAAGAACTTTCAGTCACTTTGAACCAGCAAGAAGGTTTTGCTTTCCAAACTAAAATACAATGAGTGGTTCAATTTGCCAGGGATGGTAGTGTGTGGCAACTACACCGGTTCAGGGTGAAATATGATGATCTTCCCTTCACTTAGAATACCTGATTCAAGTGAATTCAGATTTGACTGAGATGGTGTGTATCTGCAATATGGGCAAGACTGAGTTAAAACCTGAGAGCTGGTGCTGCACCCTCGTGATTGCTGTATCATGCTGTATCATGCTGTATCATGATACCCAAAATGGGTGGAGCTACAGGCTGCCAGTCAATGAACTGTTGCAATCAGGGAAAACCTTTTCAAACAAAACACATTGCTTGATTCAAACCAGTGAGTTCCTGGTAAGTTTTAGAACCTTGTGTTGGATCATTCCTCCATCTCTGCTATGGCATAGTGCTTAAGCTTTCCGTATGTGTATTATTCCGCACCTGCTGTGAACAGGGTTTTGATTTCAATTGGAGCATTCACAATGAGGAAGCCAGATTTAGGCGGATCAAGAAGCGCTAACTGTTTCCGTAGATCATCTTGTTCTGACTTGTTATTTTGATGATTTTTTAAAAAGGAGCATGGTCTCACAGCAGGTATGGGATGTGAAAACAGGTGCATACAGACAGCTGAACACTGCTCGTGATGAAAGACAGAAACACAATGCAAAAACTAGAGCCTGATCAAAACCGATGAGAAATGGATGATCCCCGAGCTGGCCACGTGTCACTAAGAGGAGGAGACGGCAAGACAGACTGAGATAAACAGTCAATTATTCATCAAAGTTTAGTGAGCCTTTCACGGGCGCTCTGAAAGAGGGGTTTGAGAAAAGAACCCCCCAATCACAACCCTGGGAAACAGACAGAAGGTAGGCACACACTCTTAAAGTGGGAGTGAGATGTGCCCTTTAAATCTTCATCACATTTAAACAGGGATACGGTTTTTTCCCCAGCATGCCTCAGGTCAGAGTACCAAATGAAAACTGTGGCCAATTATAGTCAGAGACTGCAGGTGCATCAATGACAAACACAGCACATTCCTTATCAATTACACTCTTAAAGTATGCTAAGGATTTAGCATTTTCACATGCTTACGTCCAGATGTGAGTCTTGTGGTTCTTCACAGTGTTCTCGGTTTGATGACAGACTAACGTAATGATAGACTGACTCTGAAAAGCACTTAAGAGGTGCGTGACTCCAGTCTGTGGTCTGCCCATAGTTTGGAGCTGCGTTTCCATAGTGCATACTGCTATTAAACACTATGGTTTCTGAATATGTACAGTAAAGTGGGGTCAGGTTATTAAATGCTCATGAAGCTTTCTACCCCTTTCTCTATTCTGTCGTTACGGCCTAAAAGAAAATCAACGTCTCAATGACAGAGGTTTGTCGTAACACTAAGCCACCACAATCACAGCCAAACACACTCAGTTGAACAAACCAAATCACAAAGGGACAAGCATAAGCTATGTGACACCGTGTATGACTGGCTTTAAGTGTGTTAAATTAGTGTGGACGTCACTCCAACGGTAAGCTAGTAAAGCTGTTTCCAGATGGAATAGTGAAAGCGTCTGTATTCTGAGATTAATCAATAAATAAACAATACACAATGAAACAACATAAGACACTTCACACTCCGGACAGTTCCAGAATTTTCAAAGAGAAAATATAAGAAGCTCACGTACACATGGACAATAGACGCAAGGGCATGATCCATGGGAGGACTGACTGGGAAAGTGTTTGATACTGCATACATGCTGGCTCTCACACAGCACTACCCTTATGTGCTTAGAGAACAGCAGTGTCCCTTGGTGTTGCTCGAGAGTAAATAGGCAATGGAAAGAGACACTGGCAGACATATTCATGTGCCTCTTGGAAAACAACAGCTTCTCCCATTTCCATCACATTTGAATGATATTATCACCAGGACACATTTGCATCCAAGCATTGCGGTTCGTCTGGCTGCCGGCAGGAAACCGAAACTGTTCATTTTGTTTCAATTGCCCGAAGACGCGTTTTACCAAGCGGGACAGAAATTACAAGTTAAAAGATTTGTCAGAGTACATTAACATGTTCTTGCTGAGCCCACTTTGATCTTACATTATTATTTTCTCATTATCATGTCCAAACAGAGGAGGGAAGATGTGATTTATTTACACTTGAAACACACCAAAGGATGTCAAATCATCAGGGAAAAGGTACATCCATATTGGAGTAAATCTTAAGAAATGTTACATCAATCAATGTAATGTACTATACTCTACTGATTTAAATTTACGTGTAGTAGCACATATACAACAGACTGACAGAGATACTGAATTCAGACTTATGGAGAAACTGCTGAACAAAACATGCTATAAACCTGGATTAAGCTTGTAATGTTTTTTTAATTATTTTTGAGAATGCAAGTGTGTGTGTGTGTCAGTTGACAGGAGGTTGGTGGAAGGATTTTTCCTTGGCTAAAGGTTTACAGTTTTAAAATATTTGAAAAAGAAAAAAAAAAAAACTTTCAGAGTTACTGACATTTGAAAGTCTCAACACACCTCCATTCCCATCACATGGGCATGCCATTACAGTTTCACTATTTTCTGTCTCTCTCTCTCTCTCTCTCTCTCTCGCTCTCACGGCATTCATGCTCATGTAAATACAGTAAATACTTATTTTTGTGAAACTCATGGCATAGATCTAACATAAACGGTGATAGATTGCATGAAAGAAGCATATGATATTTCATATGTATTATAGAAAACTGTAAGTACTCAGTCAGTTTATGCTGAGTCCTTCATTTGAACAACTACCACTTTGATCTGTGGTAGAAAGGCACCAGAAAAATGTAATAGGTGAAAATAGCATTCAATTATACACTAATGCACTAATGGTGTGAATCTTTATAATTATATTTTACAGCCTAAAATGAGACTTCTATTTTAATAATAAAAAAAGGAGGTCAGAAGTTTTTATGTTCCAAAAAATGTAATGATGAATTAATGAAAAACTCTCACATTTGCCTGGAATTAATAGGGCAGCTGTTCTCTTTGATTTGTATGCCTGCTCGTGCAGCACCTACAGTTAACTCCCCCAGTTCTGCTCCTCCACAGGCCCAATGCAATATGAGACAGTAATGGAGGCTTTTATTTAATGTTGTAATCAGTGCATTATCTTCCCATCAAGCTAAACATCACATGCCATGGTGACACCTGATCCCTTAAGAGGGGCAGTCTATCTATGGGGAGTGACCCTGGGTTTCATCCAATTTCCCCCAATTTAAAAAAAGGCTCTCTCTTTACACGTAAACAAACACTTTAGTAAACAGTCTTCTGTGACTTATGCAAGCTTGGTCTCGTTTAGATCTGCCAATTGAGCAGCAGTAAATTGAATCAGAAACAGTAACGGATTCTGTCGCCTGTCATCTCAAATTGCCATGTCTGTAAACAGCAACATCAAACTGAAAAACTTGTGGAGGTTTATAGTGATTCATGAGACATTTACAGACAAGCCGGCAGTTCCTTATGCAATTACCGCAATCTGTTAAATCACTTCAAAACTTGTCAAATGTGCTGCTTCAATCCCTTGGGCAAAGAGCGTCTCCATACAGAGGAAAAATGCTGAAAATGTAAAAAGTCTATCAGCATTTTTGATTGGCTGATGTTGGTTTGTCATTGTTCAAAAACTTTTATGACTGGCACAGCTGAGTATGGCCATCAATCCACCCAGTCTGTCGGTCGGATATGACACAGCACTAGACATTGAAAAGTCATCGCAAGCTGTTGTTGAGACTTATTAACAACTATGTGTATATTTCTGAGAATCTCAGGAAGTGTTTTTTAACTTCAGAAATTTCCGTAAGTGCTGCAACTCTTCTATATACAAATACTTCTATATACAATATACAAATGTGAATATTGCAAATAAATTACAGCGCAGCTAGATACAAATGCAGACACAATTTATGGCCACTAAATTATACTGCTGCTTTTGCTTCCTTTGATTGTGTACACGTAGAATGAACATCAGTTTATTTAGTCTTAGTTTAAGATCGAAATGCAGATGTGAGCTCAAATGAAGGGTTTTAAAATTCCACTGCTCTCTCCATGCTTCCTCTGTGCATTATGTACAGTGGGGTCTGAGACCACATTAAACTTTTTCTTAATTTTTTTTCAATGTAATCCAGGAAATAAGAAAAAAAGTTTTAGGATTTTGAAAAATGTAAAACAAGAAATGATATACAAGTTATTGCCTTTAATAAAGATTTATTAAAGCCATTTATTTAAGAAATATATAAAATGCTGCACAATTTCTGGGTCATATTTAAGCAAATTTGAGACATTGACCATATCAACACATTTTACAAAAGGTCAGACCCCATAAAACATTTATGGGGGCACTTAAAGGCCAAGACAGTTTTTGGACACTTACAGACCATGGCATAGCATGGATCATCAAGTTTTGCACAAACTTGTGGAGCCCATGCCAGCTGCAGTACTCGCTTTCATTAAAGCAAAAGGAAGAAAAACAAAAAACTAAAATATTTGGAGATTCATGTATATTTTTCAAAGATTTAAAAATTCACTCAAATTTTTAGTATAATTTGTGATATGAAATTTTGTACTAGATTATAAAAGAATACACTTCCACTCCTGGTGTCAGACTTTTAGACCCCACTGTATTTATAATTAAGTGCAAGTCTAATGTGATAGCAAAGCCCCTTACTGTGCTGTGATAGCAGTCTTTTGTATTGCAGTGAAGAATTTATTCATACGTATTTACATAGACATGCAGGTTGTGTACGTGTGCCCCTCCACTACATAATGAATTCATATATTCAAACAGCTTTAGTGTTCCGCAGGCAATGATGTTATTCTTATTGGCAATTACCGTTTCAACCAATTTTTCACGTCAGCGTTACATGTATAGCTCCCATAAATTACCCATAAACCATACACCATCATAGTTGTCATAACAAAAAATATTATTCTGTAAAGGAGTGATGGCTCTTGTCAGTGCAAGGAATATTTTAAGACCTGGAGACACATTGCTAGCCAAAGGTCCCAGTGTGTCAGGCTAACTATGGCATGCAGTCAAAGGACCGTCCATTCAGTGGAACAAATTAGCGTTTTGCTATCATCCAGGATCGACAAATGGCATCTACCTGCAGTGTCACAGTGCCAGCAGGTCCTACAGACTCAGTGTGTATGAAGAATAAATCGTACATTCCTGTGCTCCAAAGGTCTGTCTCTCTTTCTTTCCAGTGTGTTGAGTTGAATTATAATTGAAAGCATCCCTTGTTAAAAGCTGTCTGTAGCATTAGGCCGTCTTCATTTTGGAGCAAAACTTGAGCTAAAGTATTGCAGCGTTTGGGCTTGTCGAGCAGGATGGGGCTGGCGAAATATAGTTTGTAGCAGGACGTTGGTCTTGCCGAGGGGCCTGGCCTTTGAGCAGTGTTAATGTCACCACACACAGCACTGTTTGGTTCCCATATCTGGCAGGTTAACCTTCTGCCTCTCAAAACGAATTGCAACTCCTTGCGTTTGCTCCCTGATGACTCTCCAAAAAAAGAAAAATCTAACAAATGATACTATGGAATGCTATGGTTCTATAATCGTTATTAGACTGAGGAACGTACTGTATTGCTCATATTACCATCAATTACTGCTGTTATGCAGAATATTGTCATGGCCTTTTTAGTTGTTGGGTTCGGGGGGGCAATTTGAATACAATATTTGACTTATTTTCAAATATAATTGTTTTTACGTAACAACTACTCACACTTCCTAATTGGATGTATTGGATGACCCTTTTTTG
>JAFBMS010002589.1:0-26923 GCA_019788955.1 Albula glossodonta
GGGCCTGAGGGCAGGACCAGGGCAGGGGAGGGTTTCTTCGCCATCTTCCCGCGCACGGACGCCCCGCGTATCAACCTCTACGCCAGCCAGGAGGAGGAGCTGTACCGCTATAGCGGGATCATGGCTCTGCTGCGTGTTCGGAGGGACAAGCTAACCATGCACTGCGGCCGCCTCGCCTACGCCGTCGCCTTCCACCAGTCCCGCCCCGCCCTGACCCCGTCCCTGTCATTGTCCCACACTGATGATGTCATCACCTCGCCACGGGAAGATGACACGTCTAAGCAGCAAACACCAAGGATGCCCTCCCCTGGGTCCTCTTCACTCCTCCAAGTGCCCCCATTGATTTTGGGGTCCCCTCGACTCCCTGATCACCTGACTGATCCCAATGGTGTTAGCCCTCGGCTGCAGCACCCCAAAATTACAACCAGGTCCCCTATTCCTTCCCCACGCCCTTTGCCACAGGTAAGTCCAGAGACAGTCTCCTTTTGTAAAATCAATTTCTAACATTATTTTTTTTTTTCAGTGTTGACTGTGAAACGTATGTATTGGCTCAAAAAATGTAACTTACCTGGGGACCCTAAAAAAAAAAAACCCCTGAAATGCTTCAGTAAAGATATGCAGCTGTTTAAAGGGAGAAAGCACTGCATTTTAAATGCGAGTCATTTAGCAGATGCTTTTATTTGCCACGCACAGGAAGTGTATTTGTTCAGAAACTGAGTGGCAACATGAGTTGTGAAATAATGCATGCATTGCTCCAATAAACAAACATCAACAGATACTGTAAGTGCCTTTTGTAGTTATGTATTTAAAAGGAATCTGCTGCCTGTTCCTCGGTAGCATGTGAAGCCTGAGATCGAACCCGACACCAGACAGGACCCCTCAGAGGGGACTGTGCCTTCCTCCCCCAGGACCGAGGCTCCACCCCTGGCCCTGCCCTCCAACTCCTCCCCCTCCCCAGCCCCAGAAACACAAACCCGCCCCTTTCCCAAGGACATGTCCTCAAACGGCCCCCAGGCCCTCCCACTCAAGCATGTGAGTAAAGGCTTTGCAAACGTATGAGTGAAATGTTTTTATTTTTTATAAATATTATTGTCATTGTAATATCCATGCATTAATAATGACAATAATACATACTGCATCAGGTATTACAGCCTGGGAGCATCATTCTCTACAGCTATGATTGCCGGATTAGTTTGTTATTGAGCTAAATATGGAACCATGAACATTTTAGCTGTAGTTCTAAAGCAGCCATGTTTACTCTGTATAAAAAAGTATACAAGCAACATTTTAAGTGATCAAAATCCAAAGGTTTGATTCTTCTAACATAAAAGATGTTGATTTATGATGTGTTAGGTACTGACTGTATTCCATGAGTCAAACGCATGGTTAAGCAGTTTATCGGCCCCTCCGGCTGTGCTAAATGAAGACCTGACACCCAGAATCCTTTGGGGACGTGTGTCTAATTGGCCAAGCCCACTCGCCTCACTTCACTCTCCATTTCAGACGCTCAATGGGGATCAATAATCTTCGTGACACACAATTATGGCATAATTGGATTTTGTGCACATCCCTGGTGAAACGGGTGGGTAGGTGGCGGGGCTTGGCGGTGCTGACACCCGTAATCAGGACAAACTGAACACGTGTCTGTTCTTTCATACAGATAATCATTCCTTTTATCATTCAAATTCTCTCCATTTATTGAACAAATCATCCCTCCCCATCCTCATGAGCTGTACTTGAATTTAGATGGTTTTGAATTTAACGTGCATCAGTGTAGCGCACAAATGAATATGTATATATTCATTAATGCTATTAAAAAAGGAATTCATACTTAATTATCTTTACTTCATGCCAGTTTTGAGCATGAACTTGAACTCATTAAACTGTCGTTTAAAATAACATCTTTGTAGCAGAATTGTCTAAATGTAAAAGATGTCTTGTGGGTTTGGTGATCTGCATTTTTATTCTAATTTTTCAGTGTTGTGAGTTCAGTAAAAAAGTATACATTTTTCTATGAACAGTAAAGGTTTGCATCCCTGAATGGAATCGCAGAGAAGGCGTGTTTATAACTTCCTGTATCTTTTCTTGCCATTTTGGTTTCATCACTCATGAAGTCCCTTTTTGCGTTGTGAATTGAAAGGTGAAGTTAGAGTGCCTTTGGCCCTTAAATTCATGGGTTTCTATGACATTAACCGCGAAGACATTAACCTGGAGTTGACTTCTGAGTCATTCACACCCCTGTAAAACGGTACCCGCTTTCCAAACCACCACGGTTACGTTCTTTCGTGACTTCCCCTCGGCTCTTTCCCTCGACATGACCTCAACGCAGTGCCTCGTACGTGATCGACTGCCAGTCCAAGTGCATTTAGTTATGCTGCTGAAACCTCTTAATGAATAATGACAGCACTTAAACATGGCTTCCTTCCCTTTGTTTGGCGCTGCCGGGTGTTGTGTAGTTGTGACGGCTTGCCTGGACAGGCCCATGAGCAGAAAGACGACGCTAGTCTGGGTTAGGGCTGTCGTCTGGGTGAAGTGGTTGGGGATCAGAAATGTTGTGGTTTGGGCCTGTCTGGTCATTAAAGTGCCCATGTCTGTGCAGCAGCCTTTTTTTAAAAAACTTGACCACTGCAGACAAAAAAAAAAAAAGGAATCAGTTGTAATAATCAATAAGCAGGTCCTGTAGTGGTTTAGCATTGCTATGCAGGAGGGCCATTCACTTTAAATGAGTCTAACCTACATACACCAGCACCCCTGATCTGCTGTATTTCTCTGGTCAGTTACCCCCAACATTAAATACACTTACACATGATTAACAAAACACACAACATACATACACATACATTTGATACAAAAAATAAACTTATAATTTACAGTTAAAATGATTATCAAACAATTAATAAAAGAACATCACATGTAAAAATAAAGACTATGTGGTGTTTTAATACTTTAAATGATCAAACTGAATCAAATGTTTACAAATAAAGCCTGTAAATACATAAATATGTTTATACTATGAATATATTTCAACACAGTTGTGGATTAACATCCATTAATACAAGACCGTATACCTCTCATATGTATGCGCTGCTTCACGTCTCGGTCTGCCCACCTGTCAGTGCTAAGTGGATTCTGCCACATACAAATGCAGCCGTTGGCTTTTAAAATGGCAGCAATCAGCTGGTGAAGCCCAGTGTCTGCTAGCCAAGCTACGCATATCTGAGCCGAGCCGAGAGCAATCTCCTCCCCTGTGCCTCTAATAGAGCTGTAAGAGCACACTGAAATGCCTCCATTTTCCTCCTGGCAGCTCGCGACATTTAACCTGTCAAAGGAGTTTCAGGAGGAAACGCAATAAAAGGAATACAATTCAACAAGGCAAACAGGCTGGCATCTGCAAAAATTTGTATGTGGTTGAACGGATGTGTTATTTTGAAAAAAAAAAAAATGTTGGCGATGACTTGATTAGCTTTATTGCATACTGCATTTATTATGAAATGAAGTAATGGAAGAGAATGTTCTCATCTGTGAGAAAGTGTTTTTACTTATTCACTTCTGGACGGCCAATCTGCTTCCCGTAGATATCGTGTGTGTTCTTGCAGAGGGTATTGGCTCTGTTATGAGGAGGCGTTTCAATGCATATGCAATTTAAATGGGTGCACCGTTTCCACAAGGCATGGAGGCCCAAAAATAAAACCACCTGGCCAATGCACTTTTTCTCACACTAAATGATAAAAAGTAGCTCTGTCATACAGGAAATTGTCCAGGTTTCCTGCCCCCAGAGAGCAGGGGGAGGCATTGATAAGCCTATAACCTGATGCACCAGAGCCAGAATGGGGGGAAATGAAACTCTGGCCTTTCGGTTTCCAAGCCTGTGGGCAATTAGCCAGAGAGTCTTTGTGTTTCCTTTAGAGCCACTGCTCTTGTTAGCGGCCGCGGGGGTCACTGGCTCTGGCTGGCGGTTATTGATGTGGCGCTCTATGGTGCTACCTCTGCTAAGTGCTTTTCAGCATGGAACAGCAGGATTGGCCGTTTCTCTCTAATCCCCCCTCCCCTCCCCTATTTATCAGGCCCACCCATGAAAGCCTCTCCCGAAGATTCAGAAGGAAGTGGCTGAACATGTGACTCCTCTACTTCCTGTGGTGACCATCCTCTCCTTTTTTCATATTGCAGATGCAGGACCAATCATATAATTTCATGTCATGGGAGGGACCACAAAGTCAAAATATTTTATATTCATGAGCCTGTGATTGCCTGACCAATCAAGAGAGACCACGGAGGCAACATACTTTCTATTCATGAGCCTGTGATTGCCCAGCCAATCAGGAGAGGCCATTGGAGAGTGATAAGAGAGAGATGCATGTTCTTTCGATCTATATGTGGAGCAAACGTACACCTCAAAAATATTGAACTATCAACTGCTGGTAACTGCTGGCAACAATTTAGGAAATGACTGCCAGCAAGGTGACTGACAAAGTGTTGTTCCATTTCAGCCATCATCAGGTTTTACTCAGAATTACTATTTAGAAGAGATGATATTGGCTTAATATGTAATGGACTAATGAACTGTGTGCCATGCTGGACTTTTTCATTACATTTAGCTGCTGTAGATCAGATTATATTCTGTGAGGAACCAAATAAAGTAGTTATGATGTGTGCATTTGTGTGTGCGTGTGTGTGCTTGCCTAAGATAAAACATGGTAAGAATATTGTCTATTAATGGTGTGAATTTACAGTAAATATGTGTTTATATGTTTTTTATGCGTGTTTATGTCATTTACATTTTTATTTGAATTTATGTGTGTTTGCAGTGTGTGTGTGTGTGTGTGTGTGTGTTTGCAGTGTGTGTGTGGATCCCCAAGTGGAAGGTTGGTTGCACCTCTGTAATTCTGCTAATTCCTGTGCAGGTTTATTTGCCATCAGATGCAAGTAATATGTAAATGAATCGTTATGATTTCATAATCACCATGTATATTCATATTGTGGGATTACCACATAAAACACAAACCCATGTGTATTCTGAAAAGATTAATCAAGGCTGTTATTGCAGCCAAAACTAATGAGTTTTGAATTGTATAATAGTTATACAAGCAGAATAATTTGTGGTATCTGTACAGATCAAGTTGGCTTAAATGAGAACCTTTTCGCGTTTTCATTTTTAATTTGGAATGTAATATTTCCTTGGCATGTCTAATATAATTGCTATTAAAACGGGAGATTAGCCAGTTTATCCCTGAAGGGTGGAGTTTTGAAGATTAAAAAGGAAAAGGCCTGGGAAGTTCAGACTGTTTTTCATGAGAGTAAACCTGCAGATGAGGACCGACCGCGGCGGTCTGTTCATTACTGACTGCCTCAGCGCGATCAGAGGAGAGCTGGAAGCTCGCGGAGAGCCGGGGCGATAGTTCCGCATATAATTTAACGACTCTATTGGTGTAGCCATCCCTTAGCGTTCATTAAGGTCTCAATTGAATATTTTCCCCTTTTCTCTTTATCTTTCAATTTCCTGCCGCGCAAACAGATTGAAGAGGCAATTTGTGTGTTTACTTTGGCATATACGATCTGTCTCTCCAGAGGTGAGGTTCCGCGGTTAGGCTGATCCAAAGCCGCGTCGCTGAGGCGCGGCTCGCTCGTACCGTGGGGCGGAGCCCAATCTCTCGCTGACGGTTTAGAGTGCGAATGGGAATTAAGGGAGAGAGAAGGAGGAAGAGACTCAGGCTAAAGCAAGCTTCGCGCACACGCCCTGGGACCCCACACAATCTAACACCAAGGACAGGTGCTGCTTTGCTGTGCGATTCTCTGCCTGGCGAGGCATCTTTCTGTTAGTAGAGGATGAACTGCAGTTGTGGAATTAATTGAAGGTTGTGTTAGTTGTAATAACTTTATCCAAATCCACAACTAATGCAAACGCACCACTTATGAAGATTCTTACAAGACATGGTTGAATGTCAATATTTGTGTATTTAGCAGTAGTAATAGATTTAGTCAGTAATAAAAGTAGATAATGTGGATTTCATTGCTAATACTGTCCATTGTTTTTCCCTCATCCGGAACGGCCAGTTATATGCATGTTCATTGCTATAGCTTTTTCTGTCGGTGTGGGAGAACGCAGGTGTGCATGTGATCTCCATCAAAACGTGATATCTGCCACCTCAGCTCTCTCGACTTACCTTTCCAACACCATGGTGCACAATTTCATCCCACAGACATGAGTCAGTGGCAGAAATAAAATGTGTGATTTTGTGGAGACCGAT
Source organism: Albula glossodonta (assembly GCA_019788955.1). Classification (NCBI taxonomy): domain Eukaryota; kingdom Metazoa; phylum Chordata; class Actinopteri; order Albuliformes; family Albulidae; genus Albula; species Albula glossodonta. Next base: position 6,246 of record JAFBMS010002589.1, read on the forward strand.
TGAGGGTTCCCCATTGGCCGTTGGTGGTTGCTGGAGAGCTCTGAGACTTGGACATTCCCACCTAGGAGTGTTTATCTTAGAGCGCCAAAGCAGACCGCTCTCACAGAGATGCTGTGGGCCTGTTGCATATCGCAGCCAGGCAGGTCCTGCTCCCAGCATGCCACACCAATCCAATCTGGCAACGGTTTGGATTTCATCTCTGTGCTGACCAATAAGAATTTCTGTTTTCATCTCTCCTCTGTTATCTGGCCAATATGCTTGTGTGTCTGCGAGTAACACCTTTGGGAATGATGTTTTAATGGCCAGTTTGACCTTGATTCATATTAACCAATCATCTGTCGAGGCTTGTCTCATTGTCAGAGATGTACCTTTCTCCCTCTCTCTCTCTCTCTCCCACTTAGTATCTCACTTTCTGTGTCTGTCTCCCTCCCTCTCTGTCTCTCTCTCCTTCCCTCCCTCAGTCTCTTTTGCTCTCTGTCTTTCTCTCTCTATCTTCCTCTTAGTATTTCTCTTTCTCTCCCTCCCTCCCTTCCTTCCCCCACCCATCTTTGTCGTCTTTGGGAGGGATGGTGTGCTTCTATGGCTAAGAGGAAACAGAGGAAATGTAAAGATAACATTGACCCAGTCTTCTGTCCTTGTAATGATATTTCCCAGGCAGTGAGAAGCTTCTAAAAGGCAGACACTCGGGAGCTTTCAGCGCTCTAAAGCCTGATCTCCCCAGCAACCCCAGGCCGCTGCTAAAGGCTTGAAGGCCCATGTTTTAGCTGATATATCACATCCAGGGGTTGGATACTGGTCTTGTACAATAACCCCAGTACAGAAATGGACATTCTATAAATGTATGAGTATTTTGGCTGCCTCATATCTGAAATCCCCCTAAGATGATCTCCGATGTACTGAGATGTGTTTGCTTGCATAAAACACGTATGTGATGTAACCTTGTTTTAAAAGTTATGGAGCGATTGAAGGACCGCTACTTACCCGTACATCAGTGAACGTATACATCACCACTCTCTGTTGAAGTTTTTTTTTTTTTTTTAAAGTAAAAGATCAAGCAAAATTGACTGATGTATTGAGCATCAGCACCTCCCCACCATAGCCAGGCCTTTATGATAACCTTTTCTGAAAAAAAGAAAAAAAAGGACACCAGCAGAAAACAGGCAGAGGTGACCTTGTTGAATTGAACACTCTGTATTTCAGAGTAGTCGCATTGGCGTAGTGGTAAAACTCCCCCCCATTAGTACATATGTGATTCCACAAGTCACGACTCTGTTATTTCTCAGTTCTTTCTCCTCTCTTTCATATGGTTACAATACATGTAGAAATACATGGAAGAAAAGTAGAATTCATTTAGAAAATATATAAGACATAAGACAAATCATATTTCGTTTGATTTGCAGAAATTGATTTTTTTAAAAAATAAAAAAGAAAAGAAAATGATTGGTTCTGGAAAATGAGTCTTTTTATATTGTTTTTATATGCTCGTAGAATCGATTGTGTTTGATTTGACAGAGGAGAGGGAAATAAAAGGTGATGTAAAATGAAAAGCTCTTCTGCCGTGATTTAACGGCAACCTCTCCTCGAAGGGGGCTGGCATTCAGGCTGAAATTTTGTACCGTTACGGTGATTGATTCCGCAGAAATATCGGGGAGTCGGGTCGTTTTCATCAGGGACAGGAGTAATCTGATTGCCAGCATTGCTCTTTTATTGTAGAGTTATTGCCTTTCTGCTGAGTGGAATTATTGCTTTTGTTGAAATGGGAGGGCTGTATTCTTTATCTGTTGAGTTTTTTTTTGACCCTAGTTGCTCACCGTAGTTCACAATCTGTTATTGAGCTGTAAATGTTGACAAACCCCCATTCGAAAAAGATAAGGAGCTATTGAAGATAATTCAATTATCACCTTGGAGCAGAAAAAACATGGCATAACTGGACCTTGTTTATATCAGTGACCAAATTTTCTAGTTCTATGCCTTCCCTCTCGTCGGGGCCTTTACTCTTTGGTAAAGTGTATTTTTCCATAATCTCCTAAATCCCCACTCTGTTTTTTGTATTAGTTTTGTAAGAAAACCAGGAAGTAAAATTGTCTGGATTGTTAATTTGTTTTTGACTGCTCAGGAGAAACATACATCGGTCAGAAACTGTAACTAGCAATGAAAAGTTCTCACACTTTTTCATGCAACTACCACACTTTTCACTCAATGCTTTTCCATAACTCTTGCTGCTGAGGTTCAAGGTTTATGGCATAAAAGCCCACAGATAAGATTTTTCTAATCAAGAGAAGCCAGTGGTGCAGAATGTTAGGAATTGCATTTCCTTTCATACGCATCATTTGCATTTACATAGAGCAGGTTTAAACAAGGTAAAGGCACCAACCGCAGGAAGGAAACCGCGACAGAACCGTGTCTGGATTAACTGCGTAACCCGTGTGTCTATCTCAGACCCTTCAACAAGCTGCCATGCCTGTGTGCAAAGTTTATTCAGCTGAGACTTCATTTTTTTACAGTTTTAATCATGAAACATTATTGTATTGTTTCATATATTTAGCAATTATTAACATCATCACAAGTTTAGGAAAATACAGTTATTTGTTTGAAAAACAAATCCCATTGCACAATTGAAGAGAAGCCACTGATTTTAATCTTACGTTGATTGCTTTGAATGCGTAAATGTCATGGCATGTGAATATGTAACATTTATTCTTCATGGAAAGCATCACTATTTCTTATATAATGTGGCTTCAGAGGGGAAAATTGTCATTTAAAGTATCTCATTAAGAACAGTTATTGGCCTTCACCAGTTCAGTGGATGAAACTGTGATTGGAATAGAAATCATCACATACCCAGGGGCCCCCAGAATACCAGTAGCTCATACAGTATTTATCATACATTTTGGAACTGCACTCTTGCCAGATCCTGTCCTGCCTTTTTTTATATAACACAAGTACCCTAAATTACATTGTATTTTGCAAAGTAACCATGTCCACATTGCCTGAGAGAGCAGAGTTACATCATGTAGTTACATCATTAATCCAGGTGTCTGCCGTAGTCCAAAATGCAGGTCTGATAAGGGGCTGGGCGGATTAGCACTGCCATGCTAATGAGCTGGCTCGGTTTGTGTAAGGCTACACAGGCCGTAATGGAGCTACAGTGTGCATCCCTGAGTGATAGCAGGCCTCAAAGCGGGTTCAAAGGTCAGCCTCCATGGTAACCTGGGCCTTCGAGAGTCTGGATGGTGGTGAAAGGTGAAGACAGTGTTGCACTGCACCTGAGCAGAAGATGAACTGGAGGAGGGGTGGCATAGAGGGTGGAGGGAATTTAGTGGCTCTGTTCTGGTAGTCAGTCTGCTTTGGGAAAATCTGATATTGAACATATCCACTATTGGGACACAAGAAATTATTTCCTTTTTTTGCATTTATTGCTGTTTTTTACCCCCACCCAATTTTAGCTGCTAACAATTACCTGTTTCCATGACAACTTGTATCGCAGACATGGTACCTATCATGTATTGCCTAACTGTCAAAGTAACATGAAGTCAACATACAATCCATTCACTAAACTTGCAGGTGCCTGGCTTGGCCAGGAGAGGTCGCTAAAGAGTATTGAGTCTTATGGTTTTAATCGGCCTGTGGGCCTTACCTGATTGGCCAGTTTGAATACAAAACCACAACATACCCAATGACCTCCTGCCACAGCGTGGCTGGGAGATTAACACCAGCTCCACGACCCACGACAGCACCACGAATCAGTGCTTTTACTGCATGAGCCACCTGCGGGCTGCTTATATTTGGAATAATATTTTTATACCAATAACATCAACTCAGTGCAGGCAACCCTGAGGAGAGGGCAGGGGGTCAAACATAAATCATTAGTCACAGTTTCCTGTGGTGAGGCACACGGTCCAATACATCTGACATAACCGTCCACTGAGAATCTGACCGATGAACAAGAATTTAGGGATGTGAGTGACTGGGGTTTGAGACTAGCCCATCGGAAGGCCAGTGTGTAATGGACTCGACAGGTTAACTTACTTCCCTGTTCCATTTTAAAGCGGGCGTGCCCAGTAATGTTTCCTGAAAGGACGTTAAAGGAGCTGGGGGGGTGGGGGGTCCTGAATGCTGCCTGACGTGTGCCCCCGTCCCCCCACCCCCCCTTGCCTCCCTGGGGAAATCTCTCTCCCCAAAAGCCTGCATCAGCAGTGGGAGTGTGCAGCAGGTAATTGGAATTCAGTCTCACAGTCGCCGTTCGCTCAGGATTTGTGGGGTGGGGGGGCATGGATCAGACAGCGGCAAACTGAGCGAACGTGACTTCCGTTCCCTCAGCCGCCGATCGCCCAGCAGAGCTGCAGTTCACAGTGAAAAACTCACAATGCGGATTCTCAGGGCGACATCGGGCTACAGCGAAAGCTAGAGCGTGGCCCATTTCGTTTCAGGAGAATATTTAACTGTCACATGTGGTTTCTCCTCATGGTACACCATTGTAAGAGTCTGTATGACTGCTAGGCAAACTCAGAAACGGCACTTCTGTTTGTGGCCTGCTATAGGTGGCCTCAGATGTTGGCAGCCTATTTTTGCAGGAATCTTACTGGAACACTCTAGTGACATCATTTTATTTGTCAATTTTGTGAAACAATGAAACACAATTAAAAAAGGCACTTTCGGCAAAATGAAACCGACAGTGTTGTGTTTGTTCGCCCTGCCCGGTGGGTGGACTTTGTTGTTTCCTCAAGCTAGGTGATAAAGCATCCTTTGTTTCTGGTGATAACAGTTTGTTTAATTATTTGCTAATGTTAGGTTTGCGTGATTATCAGACTTTGTATACTGCCATGTTCTTTGCTGTGGATAAGGGTATTTTTATGCTCAGAAAATAAATAAGGATAGTAACTCATAAATGGTCTACCTTGAAGAGGGATTAGAACATGTATATTTCTCCTTTGAATTCCGTTTCAGAGGAATGAAGGGAAACGTAGGCCCTGCATATCGCACTGCTAAACATGGCTTTTGGCGACGTTTGATGTCTTTGGCGAGAGAGAGAGAGCCGTCGAGACAGGGCTCGTTGCAAAGGGGTGTGATTCCTGTTCAAAGTGGTGATGTGTGCGAGGGAATCGGGCCCACTGAAGCCTGCTGGGACAGGCGCGTACTGTCTCATCCAATAAGTCACGCGTAAAAACGAGAGCTCAGCTCAGTCCTCTCTCCAGTTCTTCATTCGTTTTATAAAACACTCTCTTTGAGAGAAAGGCGCTCCACAAGGCATTTATCTAAGGAAAGACAGCTTCCTCTCCTCAACAAAGGCATGCCAGCACACATTTATATTGAGATTATGAAATTTCCACTTCTCTTTGAATGTCTTTTTATGTTTTTCTTTTTTTTTTTTTTTTTACTTCCCGGGTTTGGAACATCCAATTGCATTTTTAACTTCGTTCACGGGTCAGTACATTCTGAAGTGTTCTGCTGCCTCTTTTACCTGTGCTCCTCCTAATGGAACTTTCCGTCAAATTCTCTGTGATAAACCTTTTCTTTGTGTTGCAGATCACTTGCAGCTACCCATAAAGCCTATAACAAGTGTATTACTATAAATGAAGTGACATGATGCCATTGAACAACCTTGGAGCAGTTTGTCAGCTTTATGCTTTCAAATGAAAGTGTTGCTCCCTATTCAGTATCCCTTTTCTTACTTCTCTTACAACACCACCCATATGCATTTTACTGGAGCAGCCATGGAAATCGCTCTGTAGAAATGAATGAGTGAGTGAATAGATGAATGAGTGAGTTGACAGATGAGTGAGTGGACAGATGAATGAGTGAGTGAGTGAGCGAGTGGATGATGAACGAGTGAGTGAATAGATGAGTGAGTGAGTGAGTGAGTGAGTGATGAACGAGTGAGTGAATAGATGAGTGAGTGAGTGAGTGGATGATGAATGATTGAGTGAATAGATGAGTGAGTGAGTGAGTGGATGATGAACGATTGATTGAATAGATGAATGAATGAGCTGACAGATGAGTGAGCGAGTGAGTGAGTGAGTGAGTGAGTGGACAGAAGAATGGGTGATTGGATAAATGACAGCATAAGCATGGTCTCAAACCCAGGCTGATGTTGAGTTATGAAAGGGTGAATATGATTTTGGTTTTGCAGCTGGGATGTTAGAGGGAGGAAGGTGAGGAGAGACTGACAGCTGTGGTGATCGCTTGTTTTTCTCTTTGTGTCACTGCAGAGATGAAGAAGTCGCCACATCTCTCTCTCTCTCTCTCTCTCTCTCTCTCTCTGTCCCTCCTTCCATCCACCCTTTTTCTCAATTTCTTTTCTCCACCCTTCTCATTTTCACCCCTTCACCACCCTTTTCCCTCCATCCTTTTTATTCCACTCTTCCCTTCTTCATTTCTTCTTTGTTTCTTCCTGAAATGTCTTTTACTGCTCTGAATTATTGACAAGCCCGCCCTCTTCAGAGATGTAGGACATGATTGGCCAAAACCCCATGTCTGGTTTGAGCCATATTTGTGGAGCAAGCTATGTATTTGGACTTCAGTCATTTTAAGTTTGATTGAGAAAGGTAGGGCCATTACTTAAAGGAGTTTCAGGTAAACTGTAAACTAACTTGTGCTTTGAAATTCTTATTGATTTTTGTCATTTGTTTTTGTAATTGGTTTTATCATCTGTCAGGTTCTCTCCTAATTGTCAAGCAGTTTTAATTCAATTTGTCATTAGGGCCGTTGATTTAACTGACTAACGAGTATTTAATTGCTGCTAGCTTGGAGGCACCAGTTTTCTGTTGTGAGCGACGTTAGATGTCTTTGTGGAGTATTTCATATTTCTGGTGTTTTTCAAAATGGCAGCTTGCTCATATTGATTTAAAAAAAAATGTCATTTTGAGATGCGTCTTTATGCCTGCAGTCCTCTGTCAAAGATAAATGGCACTTTTTTGTGAATGCTGGTATAGTTTGTGGCACAAGGATGTGTTCTGTGGTGTAGAGCTGTATGAATGCAGCAGAATGGGTTTATCTTCTCCTGTGGCTTTAGAATAGAATCTGTGGTCTGTCACGCTCTGTCTGTATCAGTACTGTGCAGTTATTTTTAATCTATTTTTTCTTGTTCTCAATGTTGGACCTCCGGTTCTGCCTTTGGAGTCACTGCTGTCTCTCTCTCTCTCTCTCTCTCTCTCTCACACAGACAAACACACACACACACACACACACGCACTCACTGACTTGTATGCACAAGTGCACCCTCTTACACCCACATACAAACAAACCCACACAGAAACTACATACACATCAGTACACACACACTCATACTCACCCGACCATAACCACACAAATATGTCAAAGGCACTTAAGGTCATATAGTACATACTGGACTACAGGACAGCAGGTGACTATTCTACACCATAGAGCTCACACCACGCTACAGGACAGCCAGTGACTATTCTACACCATAGAGCTCACACCTCGCTACAGGACAGCAAGTGACTATTCTACACCATAGAGCTCACACCGCGCTACAGGACAGCCAGTGGCTATTCTACACCATAGAGCTCACACCTCGCTACAGGACAGCAAGTGACTATTCTACACCATAGAGCTCACACTGCGCTACAGGACAGCCAGTGACTATTCTACACCATAGAGCTCACACCTCGCTACAGGACAGCAAGTGACTATTCTACACCATAGAGCTCACACCGCACTACAGGACAGCCAGTGACTATTCTACACCATAGAGCTCACACCGCGCTACAGGACAGCAAGTGACTATTCTACACCATAGAGCTCACACCTCGCTACAGGACAGCAAGTGACTATTCTACACCATAGAGCTCACACCGCGCTATAGGACAGCCAGTGACTATTCTACACCATAGAGCTCACACCTCGCTACAGGACAGCCAGTGACTATTCTACACCATAGAGCTCACACCACGCTACAGGACAGCCAGTGACTATTCTACACCATAGAGCTCACACCTCGCTACAGGACAGCCAGTGACTATTCTACACCATAGAGCTCACACCGCGCTACAGGACAGCAAGTGACTATTCTACACCATAGAGCTCACACCTCGCTACAGGACAGCAAGTGACTATTTTACACCATAGAGCTCACACCGCGCTACAGGACAGCCAGTGACTATTCTACACCATAGAGCTCACACCACGCTACAGGACAGCCAGTGACTATTCTACACCATAGAGCTCACACCTCGCTACAGGACAGCAAGTGACTATTCTACACCATAGAGCTCACACCTCGCTACAGGACAGCCAGTGACTATTCTACACCATAGAGCTCACACAGCACTCTGCAGTCTTCATTAATGCACTGGAACAGCAGTGGAGAGGGCAGGGCAGGCCGTATGCGTCTGAATTAGGATAATCTGAGACTCAGCAGCCATAGGAACCGAGACCTTGAGAGTATGAGACTGGATGTAGCAGCTCACTGTTGAAATTCTGCTGTTACTGTTCAACAGGAATTTAAATTCAGCGTTTTTCCCCGTAGAGGTGAAATTATAATACACTGCTGTTGTGTGTTGAACAGAAAATTGAATTCTGTGCTTTTGGTGTGAAAAAGAAAAGGACATTCTCTGCTTTAGTTCTTGAACAGAAAATAACATTCTCTTGTCTCCCTGTCGAAAAGGAATATATAAACATGTATGTACTGTGCTTTAATTTTTGAACACAAATGTGTATTCTGTGCCCTAGCAGTTATATTTGAATTTCATAATTTAGCTGTTGAAGAGAAATTTATAGTCAGTAGATTTAGATGTTGAATACAAATGGATGTTCTGTGCCTTTGCTCTAGAGCCGATTGCAGTGATTGTGTGACTGCCCTGCCCTGTAGTTACCGGGCCAGCGGGGGCACCGAGTCTCCCTCTGAACGTGAGTGGGGGGGGTGGGGGGAATGTGACATGCTGATCCATTACATGATCAACCATGATTGGCTCTAAACCCCCCCCCCCCCCCCCCGGCATACGCCGCAGAACACTGCAGACTTCCTGTTTGCATGAGCCCATCTGTATGTAAGAGGCTTATTTCATAATGACGTGAAAAAAGTACACAGAAGCTGTCAAATACTTTATCCTGCAGACCCTGGTAATTTGGAGGTGGGGTGGGCAGGTTAACATGTTCTGACCTTGAGTGTGTCCATTCTTTCTTCCTTGGGTTGAAAATACATGCTGTCTTTTTTTGGTCCTGTTGTAATTATTTTTGTGCGCTATCACACTTCTTTCAAACCTCTCTTTCTGTCTCAAGGTCGCTCAGTGGTGTAACCGCCCTGTTTGACGGAAAACTGTGCTTTCAGGCAATTCTTAAACAACTCCATCTATTATGGGGTTGCCTGTTGCTTAGGAACCGATCTGACTGGAAGTGTGCCGCCCCTCTTCGCCAAGGCCAAACTGCGACAGAGAGAAAGACTATCACTGTGCAGCAAGCGTGTCGATTTTTCCTCTTTTGTTCTTTTAGAAACTCCGGAATAATATTTAATTCCCCATTAAGTCAACTTAAAGTGCATGCTTACAAACTGGCTTTGCTGCCACAAAGTTCTCAAACTACAGTCCAATATTGCACTAATCTTGAGATGGCGAGAGAAAAAAAGCTAATGCGATTACATGTGAAATAAGCTTTTATGTAAGCTTTTCCATACCTAGGTAAAATGTTTCTTGTATTACACGTGATAATATTACATGTTGATCATCAGATTTCATAAGTTTTCACACTCCTGTAATCTGCTCAGCAGACAGACAGGGGTGGCCAGTCACTGGCACTGTAAATTCATGGCATTATGAAAACAGTTTAGATCCATTGTAAACCAAAACACTTTTACCACATGGCTTTGCATGCATTTCTTTAAAAAACAAAAAGGATGGAAAACACACAAGGCCCTCAGCACTGACACTGGCTGATCAGTTTGATGTTTGTATATCTCCTCATGAGAAAAATGCTCACTCATTCACCCACCCCCCCCCCCCCCCCCCCCCCCCAGTGTCCCCCCCTCTGAGCACAGAGCCCCCACTCTCCCCCCTGGATGGTGAAGGTCATGTGTCCCGCCCTGGGAAGGGGGCCATCAGTGCCACCCTGCATGGGGCCAGCAGCCTGCCCCCCCGCAGCGATGGGGGCGTGCCCCACCCTTATGTCATCATGTGAGTACCTGCCCTTCCGCAGTGTCACATGACCACTCTCAGATTCACACGACTTTTTCTCATTTTTCCCTCCCTCTCCATCTTGTCTGCTTCTCTCTTTCTCTCTCTGTCTCTCCCCCTCTCTCTTTAAAGTTCAATATAGATGAACAATCTGTAAACAACCAGTTTAAAAAAAAACTAGCAATATAATTTGAAAAAAGAATTTAAAATAATGATAATTATCATACTGTCATATCTATCTAATGTCAGAAATATACATAATAGATCTCTGCCTGTCATCTCATTTTTCCCTGATGGCTTTATGCAGCTCTGTTTGGTGCTGCTGGATCTGCCCTCAGCCCTCTGAGTGGGATTCTATACATGCTAACCAATTAGCAGCTCCGCTATGAATAAACACAGCGCTTCAGCACCGATAGAGAGGACCAGCACAGTGTCCTGTATGTGCTGTCAATCTCAGCCAAAGGAACGCAGCAGGAGCACTAAACATTTAAACAATATAATATAATAAACACTATATCTACAGTTATCTCTCTTCAGCCAGCTCCCATTAGAATGTGTAGATCTATCACTATATCAGTCGCTGTTACCATAGTCGATACTGGTTAAACTCTGGTAGTGATGGCTGTAGGTGGCCAGTGTGCCTGCTCTATGACGGGTCTGTGTGCCATCGTGGCCTTTTCTGGCTGAGTATCGGAGGCTGTCCAGACGCACTCCAGCAGTACTCTCTTTACACTGTAAATAATTTAAGCATTTCCAACTGCCAGCGAGTGCTACCTGCTGTCCTGCCTGGGGCTAAACCCTGTACTTAACCAGAGCTGCTTCTGTTCATATCCAGTGGCATAAATAGATATGTTCAACACACACACGCACGCACACACACACACTCGCCCACATACACTCACCCACACAGACACTATACGCGCACACACACACACACACACACACATACATATATACACATAAACATACACACATGCATATATACACACCCACACACATACACACACACGTGCACATATACACGCATACACATGCACACACACATTGGAACCTCAGTAGTACAAATATATAGGGAATGGCAGTCATTCAGAATTCTCAAATATTTTTAACTTTGATTATGTTGTTTCTTACATTACTGTTGCCATACGTATCTGTTTGCTTGTTTTTTCCATATGTGCTACATTAGTTTACATTAAACAAAAATCAAATAAGATGAAGTTAAGTAACTCAACAGAACATTATTTTAGACTGACCCGGCTGAGAGCTCATTATTATCCTTCCTGAAAAAGGCAAGCGTTAAACCGAAACAGATCTCACAGCTCACGCTTTCAGTATGTGTGCGCACATGCTGTCTTGACTGAGTCACTATCAGAGGTAACATTAAACCTGAGTATTACATATCTATTTTAGGAGTTACAGCGCTACCAATTATTTGTCCATGAGAACATCTTTCCCAACAAGGTATACGAGTGATATTAAAATATATATATTAATGGTAATATGTAATATGGAATACATAGTTTCTGTGTGATAATATAGAAAGCACAGTTGCCTGTCCCATTATTTATGTAATTATTACAGAGTTGTTGGAAATTATTACACAGCTACATGGCCCTGAGCCAGACGGTGTGTGTTTGAGAGGGCGGTGAGAGACGGCGGTGTGTCCCTTACGCAGGTGCAGCCAGGTGGCCATAAATAGGGTTCTTAGCACGGCGGTGTCGGGGCGAGGCGCGTTTCACGCTGCGTTTGGCCCACGCGCATGCCTGGCTGACCATAGAGAGACTCTGGACGAGCGCGAGGGGCACTGAGAGTCAGCACAGTCCCCCCCAAACCCCATCCCCCCCCCCATAGGATGTGGGGATCAGGGAGCTACGCCATGTCTTTGAGGTTTTTCTGCCCTTATGAAGGTCAAGTCTAACAGAAATCAATATCCGTTTGTGCCTCCTTTCCTCACCTCTCGTTTCCTTGGGGCGGTCCCTCGGGGTCTACCCTGACCAGAGAGGATTGACAGTCAACCAGCCAGGTGGACTGAGTTCAAAACTCAGTGGGTTGCGGGTTCGATTCCCAGGTGGGGCATTTCAATTTTACCCATAAGGAGGGTACTTACATGCTGTGTAAAAACAGATTATTGGGGGATCTTGGTACCAGTCATAGTTCACCCTCATTGTCTGTTAAAGTGTGGTCACCACGAATAGATTGCATAAACCCCAGCGTTGTTGTTGGCTGCGTCCATTATGGTACAATAAAAAGCAAAACATAGAGGTCAATGTCCATGTTGGCTGTGTGCATTGTTATAATAAAATGATCCTTGCTGCCAATGGCCATATTTTCAGCTAAGCCTAATAGTAGTTTTTGGGAGAGCTGTTCGCTTTTCTGAAATAGGCTTTTTCAGACCTGGGTCTTCATTGGTTGAGAAATCCATTAGTTTGTCTGTGGTGGCCAGTGCTCTGATGGAAGATTGGGTGTGCCTTGCCAAAGATCGCTGAGGTCTGTACATATGTTTTGCTTTTCAGAGAGATAAGGAGTTTATGAACAGAAACAACCTGTGGACAAGAGTTACCTGCTACTGTATGTGCTGCTGACCTGACCTTTAGAGAGGACCAGTATGTGTGTGTGTGCGTGTGTGTGCGCGCGTGCATGTGTGTGTTTGTGTGTGTGTGTGTGTGTGTGTATGCATGCGTGTGTGTGTTTGTGTGCGTGTGTGTGTGTGTGTCAGCTTTGTTTCAGATCCTTGTGTGTGATCCTGTTTCACCTATTTCCTAAATCATTCATAAAGTCATTGGGTTTGATTCAATCCTTGTTTAATTGGTGGCCAGACATTACGGTGACCCCTGGAAGACTGCAGTCTCCTCTGCAGCGTAACACCACCCTACAATCTGAGATGTTATTTGCTCATAAATCAGTGGTCATTCATTACTTCAGACAAATCACGCTCTTGTGTAGGCAGGACTCCAATTTAAATCAGCCATTCAAAGCCAGACGATGCTCTTCTCTAATAAATGTATATGTGGGCAAACTTTTTCTGGCCCAATCAAATCCACCCATCCATATGCACCAATGGGAACTGTTGAGCTCGCAGGCTGCCGATGCTAAACCACGGCGACTGCATGTCTCTCTGTGGGTGACTGAGCATGTGTGTTTGGGAGGGCTGGGCTGGGCTAGTAGGGCACTTTCAGCAGGAAAGTGTGTCATTTCAGTCCTACTGTGCAGAGGCACAATGGGAAAATCCTGAGTAATGACCCTGTGCTGTCCTTCACTACCATTTAAGGCCATTTCCTGTAAGAAACTGAAATGGGAACAGACAGTACATTGGCTGACATGTCCTCTCATTTTAATTTCCTTATAGAATTTCTGACAGTCATAGCACTTGAACATCAAAACAAGGCAGGCAAATCTGTGGAATAGATGTTTGTACTATTTTTGGTGTGTGCTCTTAGCCTTAATCTGCTTCAGTGGTGTGCACAAAGGTGTGAGGCTGCGCTCTGTGCTCTGAGGAAGCGCCCATCCTGGAACGGGCAAACACTCTGGCCTCCGATAACGGTCACACAAAATTGCTCTTTGAGTTGCGACGCTCCGGAAGCTGCACTCAATAAAACCGTCTGGAATGAACGAATGAATGAATAAATAATGGTATTAATTGCACACAGTAATGCAGGAGAGTGAAGACGTTCAGATCAGAGATAAGATGTCCAGACTGCGGTCTCCGTCCTCTCAGGCCTCAGTCTAGCCTCTCGTCTCCCTGTAAGGGTTTGGTGCCAAAGGGCCAGTCTGCCATAATGCTTCCAGGGAAGACTCATTCATCAAAGGATGGAAAGTCCAGACAGTGGGGCTGTAGTATGGCGTGCGGTCCGCTTTCCTTTACTAACACACGCTGGCGGCTGGAAGGTTTGCAGGTTCAAATCCTAAGAGTTTCGGCCTGATAAGGCTGGGAAGGAGACAGAGGGAGGGGAAGGTAGGGGTGAGGGAGTGGGAGAGGGGGGTGGAGAGAAGGATGGGGTCGTGGTAATATGTTATTGAGAGAGAGAGAGATTGACAGACAGAAAGAGACAGGCTGAGAGAAATGGGGGTGTAGAGAAGGGCTGCAATGCATTATTCAAAAACTGTGAGGATCTCATCAATTTGTTTTTAAATTTATGTTACAAAAACAACAATTAGGGGGGAATATAGAAAAGATCAGCACACCTTGTGATACATGTTTCATTTTACATACTCTGGACAGAATAACACATGATGTGTATAATAAGTATATGTGAGAGCACAGCTCTGTCTGTGTCTACTTAGTGGAAGGTCTGGCTTCACTATTCAAGTTTCACTGTAGCTGTAGGTATCCCCCCGATGTAGAGTCTAGCGTCTCCATTAAGCGAGTTCACGCAGCACCAGTGCATATGTTTCACAACCCCCCCCTGCCCACCCCCCACCCAACTCCCCCATCCCCGAAAATGAATCCCTAAATGGTGCTCCCGGGCATGTTGACCCAACGATGGACAGCAGTGTAGGGGGGGGCAGAGAGCAGCTGGAGTGCAGGTTGATGAGGGGGGAGGGGTCCTGCACATTTTGATTAAAATTTCAAATCCACCAGCTGTCAGATTGAACAAGATTGAGGGGTCTCAGAGTAGGAAGGGGAGATAAGTGTGTGGGTGGGTTTGAGTGTTACAAGATGTCAGTAGTGCAAGTAGCATATAGCTATATTTATTTATAATTAATGAAATGAATATGATGGTGCTGACATTCAGTCCTTGTAGGCTTCTCAGTTCAGATTGCTAGCTGCCATAGTGTGTATGTACAGTGCTTGCTTATGTTTTGCTTTTAGCCTTTTTCTTTTTTTAAAAATTCAGCTGTACTGTGCAGTTATTCACCACTGTGGTTTGCAGTTGAGAAGGTTGTCAGGGTGAATATGTTTCAGCAGGCTGAGTTATTCCTCTGTGTTATTCTTCTGTCTATTCTTCTTCACTTTGGGTATTGATTGGTCGGGAGGTTATTGATCTATTGATATGGTTTAATTCAGTCACAGCTGACTGCTCTGGAAGAGAGATTTATAGATTGACTTTGACAGGCGACCTCTTGGGTAGTATGATGGAGAGACATGGAAGCTGAAGTCAAACGGGGCAGAAGAAATGTCAGTACTTTGAAATGTAGTGCTGTTCAGTGCAGGAAAAATGACCTAGTGCTTGCCTGCTCTCTGATATATACGAAGGTATTCTGGAACAGTACAACAGTGGGCCACAGAAGTGGAGTGGTGCAGTAGGAATTCACAGAACAAGTTAGATTATTTAGGCTCATAAGTCACATGTCTCACATATTCAAGAGTTTATGTCATGGTACAGGGGAAACCATACTAGTAGGAGGTCAGAAAACAGACTTCTACAAGCACAGTATCGTACCTTTGCTGACATGTCAGTTGTCATGTAATCCCTTTATCAAACTATAGGGTGTGATATACAGCTGAAAAACATCAGGGTTAGTCAGCTGCGTTTTTAAAAACTGTACTTGTTTGCATTGAAAGGCACTGTAGAGTTTATTGTAAAGATTGTGTAAAGAGCTAATCGGGTCAAAGCTTAGTCACTCCTCTACAGCTCATTGATGTGAAATTGGCAGCATCAGAACAGATGGCCCAGGTGAGGTAATAGTTGAATGGGATCCAGAAGTATCGGCTTTTTATGTCTCCAGCTTCCTACTCATCCTGCAGATCGTCTCAAATCGCAGATCACAAACTGGACTGCCACGAGAGTGGGCGGGGATCAAATCAATATCAATAATTAATTCATAACCCCATCTGCGTTTTCGTAGGCCTGCTCTCCGTCCGGTGCTGCGTGTTCCCTACTCTTGACACATCTGTCAAAGCAATGATGGATTTACGCTGACGCCATCGCTCACGTAGGACTAAAATAATGATTTCTTTTTATTATATTTCATTCCTCCATTTCATCGAGTCAGATGAATATAATTGAATGGTATGAACACCCCTTGTTTCAGACCTTATATGAGCAGTATGGACCACTAGTCTTAAGTGTGTCTGACCATCACTTAAAGACTTTAAATGCTTTTTGAGTAGCCCTCAGGCTCTTAATTTTTCTAAAGAGGAGATTGTGCTTTTGAATTTGATGGATTATGTGTATTGTACAGAACCAAGTCAAGCGTATGTGTTTGGATGTGTATTTTACCAATCCAAGTGTGGAAAGTCTTCATATTTTCACATTTGTTTATCAGAGTCTGATAAACAACGAAGCTAGCAGGGATTCAACAAATGCTAAACTCTTGAATTACTCACTTTGATGACCATTACTTGATTACTGAATTACTCATGTTTTTAATGAGACAATGTATATATGCACATTGTATGGAGGTTTAAACAAACAAATGTTTAATTTTTACTCCCATGGGAATACCAGATAATTATCAAGTCTCACATGTCTGCTGTGTCTTGTTGCCTAGTAACCAGTTATCTCATAGCTGCGTTTATCTGATTGTATCAGTCTCTCTGATTAGACGTTTGGTAACGATCTCTGCTGCAGTTTTATTTGTGTGATCTCAAAGTAAATGGCATTGATTGATCACGCTTGGTCTCTCAGATGGTGCGAAAACCAGGCACATGGAGAGTGAGATTTAAACCCTGTCCCCATGAATCAAAGAACTTGGAATGTAATTAAAGTCCAAAAGAGAACTGAGATGGTAAGATAACTTCCTACATTTAAGTATTCAAGTATTTAACAAAGCAACTCGCATGACTTTCATCTTTTGTATTGTTCATTTATACAGGTGGAAATTTGTTAATTTGTTCTTCAAGTTACAAGCCCAGTTCCCTAACCATTATATGTCACTGCTATTAGGTTTCAGCAACTTCCTGATGGGTGGAGCTACCATGAGCTGTCAATCACTTACTTCAACCAATTAAAATGTTTTTCCTCTCAACAGATAAACACAATGATTGGTTGAAATTTGTGAGACATCGGCAGCAAAAGGTAGCTGTGGCCCATTTTTGGCATCATGAATCTTTGCTCTTCCATCATTAATGGAGAGCCATACTATGAAACCCGGCCCCCTACTGCCGGGAGCGGGCGATGACGTCCGCTGCAGAGCGAACGCGTCTTAATGACCGACTTCCCGGCAGTGACGAATCCCCCGGGTCTGGGTTTCTGCGGAGATGCTAATGTGAGGTGACGGGTCCGTCCTTGTTAGAAGGTGTGATGTCATCCTGGTAGACAGGAAGCGGGACGCGGCTCCGGTTTGCCCCTCGCTAGTTAACCCCTTACCTGCTGCTTGGGGTGGAACCTCTCGCACTGAATGCAGCGGCCCAGCAGGACCTGAGCTCCAGTCAGACCTCTCATTGATTTTCCTGTTCAAACCACTGCTGTTTCTGTTTCCAATGACAACAGACAGTGTTCAGTCATTATAAGTGACAAAGGATCCATCCATCTATTCTGCACATTTGTGCCTGAATATGTGAATATTCAGTAGGAGTGCATTCTGTAGCATCCTGTTTTTGAATTTGAGCTGAAGAGTGAAATTTACTTCATCTGTTCATCTTGTGGTTCCCCTGACAGTGCTTATCTCACTTTGTTGTTGTCCATTTGTTATGTTTTGTTGTTGTTGTTTTTTGTCATCCAACTTTTTATATTTCCCTGAACACATTTTAAAAATTACAATTACATGCTCTGACATATCTGTGCCATCGGGATTCAGAAGAGAGGCCCTGCTAGTGTCTTTTTCCCTCCCACCTTTTTTCACTCTCTCTCTCCCCATCATCCCTCTTCTAGTCTCTCTCTCCTTCTTTTCTCAACCTTGCCTCTCCAGTCTCCTCCCTTCATTCCATCCTCTCTCCCTCCGTCTCTCTTTCCCTCTCTCTTGCTTCTCCCTCGACCTCTCGCCCTCTCTCTTTCTCTCCTTCCCTCCCTCCCTCTCCCCGTACTTCTTTCTGTCTCCCTCTCTTTTTCTCCATCTCCTTCCTTCTCTCTCTCCCTTTCTCCCCATCTTTCACGCCCCCTCTCTGTTTCTTTCTCACTCTCCATCTCTCTCCTCCCCTCTTTCTCTCTCTCCATCTCTCTCTTCCCATCTTTCTCCCTCTCCATCTCCCTCTTCCCCTCTTTCTCCCTCTCCATCTCTCCCCTCCCCTCTTTCTCCCTCTCCATCTCTCTCTTCCCCTCTTTCTCCCTCTCCATCTCTCCTCTCCCCTCTTTCTCCCTCTCCATCTCCTGCACTGCTTCTCTTGTCCTCATGTGCCCTTGTGAAACCTGAGTCTTCAGCTCTGTAATGAATCAGCTCTTGAGCTCCTGCATCCTTAGACTGTAATCTGCAGCTCTGCTCAGAGTCTGCATTACAACATTACTGCCCTGTCTGTGTCTAACACAGTCTGCATCACTACATTACTGCCCTGTCTGTGTCTAACACAGTCTGCATTACTACATTACTGCCCTGTCTGTGTCTAACACAGTCTGCATTACAACATTACTGCCCTGTCTGTGTCTAACACAGTCAGCATTACAACATCACTGCCGTGCCTGAATATAACAGAGTCTGTTCTCAATCTGCAGAGTGATGAGTGATACGTTACTGCCCTGTCAGTATCTAATGTCACACGGAGACACGTCTGGCAGGGGTGCAGTTTGGGAATGCACTGCAGGCAGCTCAGTGACTACCCACAATCCCCTGGGGCAGGGCAGGGCCTGACAGGGGCCAGATCGTGGGGGGTGGGGGGAGGCGCAGAGAGGTAATTAGCACAGGCACACAGGTAGCTGATCCTGGGAGAGCTGAATTGGGAATTGCGTCAGGAACACCTGGAAATGCTGTTAATCTTTGGCACAAATGGCATGGGACCACCGTGAGACAGGCAAGGCATTTCAGAATGAGGCATGACTCGCTGCAGATACACATGGGGTTTGTGGGGGGTCTAGGGTTGTCACAAAACCCCATAATTTCAACATTTCTTAAAGGGGCATTACACTTTTGCAGTATCAAAGCTGTACAGCTTCCTTACCTGTGGTGTGTCTTCAGATACAACTGTTTTCCATTCACCCTTTTCTTGAATGAGCCAAGCGTAACAGAAGTGACCCCTGTGAAAGTAGCAAGTAACAACCCCATTCCCCCCTAAGAAGCTGGTCATAACACATCTCATAGAGAGCACAGAGAATACACAGAGCAGCACCAAAGAGGCACATTTCATGGGGTCCAAGCACGAGGCCAGGGGCACCCCCACACCTCAAATTCCCACAACTCCTGTGTGAAAAGGGCCTAGCTTTGTAATCAGTGGGGGAGGAGAAGGGTTGTTGTTTTTTAGTTGGGTTGGGAGGGGCAGGAAGCCTTTGTGTGATTAGCTGAGATTTACAGAAAAGGGTTCTCGTGCGTGGAGGGATTTGGTTTTGTAACGTCCACGTCACACTCTCTATCTCTCTTAATCTTACCTACACGTAACTGTGCTGGAATGTCAGAGTTTGTGGACAAGTCTGTTTTTCAGCTGAGCTATTCATTCGTTATGTATCACATGTTGCAAAACATAAGGGGATTCAAAGGTTTAACAAGGGCACGTTCCATAGCATTTATGCACCATGGACTTAGGATCACGTTTCCTTTATCAGGCCTGGCTCACCTGACCAGAACTTCAAATACTTTAAGCCTTTAGATGCCAAGCGAATTCCTGGCTTTTTTAAAAACATGCTTCTATTTCTGACTGATGCAAAAAACAACATTCTTAGACAAAGGTCAAGCTAAAGGAGTAATATTAAGGACATGTTATATGAAGTAATAGAATGGTTCAGAGGTGAAAAGTTAAGTTCATCTGAGACCTGATTTGTAGATGAGTTTTTGAGGAAGTCAGCTGGTCCTGAGAGTCACAGAGTTTGATGGTTTTTGTTTTCTTACTAAAATTAGCAACCAGTTGAGTCCTAAGAAACGACGTGAGGCGAGTAAACGGTGTAAACCTCTGTTTTAATTGAGAAAGAGCTCTGCTTGTGTGTTTCTCTGTGCAGGGAGTGCAGAGCGGGTGAGGGCGAGGCCTGCGGGCCGAGAAGCCTGGGGGTCACCCACTGCAGCCCGCAGCCCACGCATTGCCCGTGCTGGGGGGAGAGGCTCACACTCGAGCTGCAGGATGAGCAGGCCCAGGGGGAGGGTGAGTGTGTTGGAGTGTCTACTTCATTATTAGCACCATATTCCATTTGCCCCTCATTATGCAGGGCGAAGCTCTATGCTTGATGTGACAGCCTCTAGAGGCTTTTAACAAGCTTAGACTTGCAGTGTACCATAGGCTACTGCTGGAGAAAAATCAACGTATTAGTCTCTGTGTGCCTATCTGTCTATCATTTCTCATATATCTATGAGGAAAAGATAACGACTACTACAGACTAATGACAGAATAATGATAGAATCGAGTGGAGAGTCTGTCTGTCTTTCTAATACTGCCGGAGTGGCAGGGATAGAAGGGAATGGGCAAATCAGTCAGCTACAGCTGGATAAATAAACGTCATCCTTTTTAAATCCTTTTTTAATCTTTCATCGCGGTAGAATAAAGGCCCTTTATATGAGGGTTCAAGGGCAGCAGGTAGCTATGGCAGCTGAGAGGTG
>JAFBMS010002590.1:0-5000 GCA_019788955.1 Albula glossodonta
AACACTCCACTGCTTTAGCCAGCACTATCCCCTTAGAAACAGGCAAGCTGTGACTCTCTGGGCTCCAGGAAACCCGGCCCGTTAACGCGTTATTATTCACAATCAAAACGGGACGTAAGCAGATTTCACAGTTCACTGAGGGAGAAAGAGCTCACCACACAGCAGCCCACTGCATCTGTCCACACTGGGGTGTGTGTGTGTTGTGTGTGTGTGTGTGTGTGTGTGTGCGCGTGCGGGCGCATGGCGTTCTGTGAATAGTACTGCTACAGAGGATGGCACATGGGGTATAATGAATTTAAGGCCCTTCTGTTGAGCCTTGTATGTTTGTAAGCCAGCTCTAGACCCTCCAGGACTGGAGTTAAACCTGCAGACACTGTGGCCCCCAGGACTGGAGTTAAACCTGCAGACACTGCCCCCTACAGGACTTGAGTTAAACCTGCAGACACTGCGGCCCTCCAGGCCTATAGCGGAGCGGTATAAATCTGTTTCACAGAGGAGCTGGCATACAAGGCTGCAGGTAATGAGAGGGTTAATCTCACCTGGTACGAGCAAGAGACGTCAATGAATGAGAGGTGGTAGAGACAAGATATTTTCTGGAATATTCTGCCGAAACTGTCCTGTAAATGTGAAGCACGCTGTGCTGCTTTTTCAGACTCAATCAATAACAGCTGCGGAATTGCCTCAATAATTTTTGTCATATTGATGTTGAAAACATCCCAGCTCCTTGTTACCTCCTCTCCCAATGCAACACACACCACACACACACACACAAACACTGCGGAAAGCAGTCATGTGTCCCATCAAAAAGCATGTTAATGGAGATTGAGTTTGCTGGAGAGGAAACCCTTTAATTAGCCTTGTAGTGTTTTCACTATCACCACTCTATAGATTTTCACTCTCTTCCACCCTTTCTCTCTCTCTCTCCTGTTCCTCCCATTATCTCTCTGTCTATCCTCCCCCACTTTTCCTCTCTCTCTCTGTCTATCCTGTGTAAACTGCATGCGGTTATCCTATGACAGGTTGTGTGTTTTCGAGCTCAGGAAAAGGTCATAGATTCAAACAACTCAACCACAGGACGACCAAGCCAGCACTCCAAATGGATGTTGCAGGAATGTTGAAGAAACGCTATGGAAGTGTAGCAGAATGCTGCAGAACTTTGCAGAGAGTTATTCTGAGAGACACTAGTAATGAGGAGCTCTAAGGATGATGGGAACAATCAGGGTGCAACACCGTGCTGGGCCATGGTGCACTGGGAGTCAACGCTGTTAAAGAGACCCACACAGGACAGCAGCGTAACGTGTGGGTTAAGGGAATCCAGCTTGTTAACTCATGAGAAGAGGCTGAGTTGCAGGTTTGATTCCTTGGTTGAGGCACAGCTGTTGTACCCTCTTGAGCAAAGGCGCTTCCCTGAACTGCATTCAGTGCAAAAGATGCGTGAGCGGCTCTGGATGAGAGCGTCCACAAAATATGCTGATTTACAGCAGTTGTTTTTCTGCAGGTTTGACAGAATTACAGCCATATGGCTTCTGTGAAAGAACAAAAGATATAAACACTGTCTCAGTAACAGATTATTCCCTCTTTCCCTCTTTTACTTCTTTCTCTCTCTCTCTCTCTCTCTCTCTCTCTCTCTCTCATACTCCTTTGCTAAAATAACTAAAATAACATGCTTGCATGTAGGGTCATTTATTGAAGAGATAATAAACAAAACTCTCCTTTCTTCCCTCACTTTTGCCTTTATTGGTGAACATAAGTCTGGCCTCACCAAGCGCTGCACATCTCTACCTCCCTCCGTGTGAAGATCAGCTCAGCTAATGAGTCTTTACCAGCAAAGCAAGGGCATACTCCCATTACTGAGACATATAACTGCCATATGCCTGTCTCTGTGTCTCTCTCTCTCCCGCTCTCTCTCCCTCTCTCTCTGTCTCTCTCTCTCTCTCAGCAGAGCAATCCTTAGTGGCTGGTGAATATTGATAGTAATTCACAGTATTGAAACATACAGTAATGCTCCTTTATTGGAGTTTGGTGTCCTTTTATAATAATGTTTCTTTTATTATAACATTACACTGAGTCCCTTTAGGCTACAGCAAGCTGTTATGGACTGTGAAGGAAATGCTACGCTCTCCCTCTCTCCCTCTGTCTCTCTCCTTCTCCCCCTCCCTCTCTTACAGTTTCAGTGGTACGCTAATGAAATGTTCTCTCCTCTCTCCTCTTATTGGTCTCTGTGGGGCTTCCTGCAGTAGGACGGCAGCGAGTCTTTCTCCTCTGCTCCGTGCAGATGAGCACAGACTCCCGAGACACTGCAAAACATTCCCCGTTCTCAGGACATTCGGAACACTTCCCATTTTCCGTGCATCAGGAATGTTTCCCGATTCCTGCACATTTGGAACTTTTCCCATATCGAATGCATTACAGACACGTCTCGTTCCCACCCACTGGAAAAGTTTCCCGCTCTCAGGGCATGAGGAACATTTTCAATACCACACATGCCAATGTTTCCTGATTCCTGCACATTGGGAATGTTTCCTGACACCTCACCTTCCCTGTGACACAGAAACAGGGGGATAGAGGGAGAGAGATAAATGAGGGGACTGATAGAGAGGGAAACTGCCCCCCCACAGGACCTTATTTGTTAAAAGGTTTGCGTTACTCTGTAGTGACACCAGTCTCCAATTTGAGTCTCCTAGGACTCCAGAAATCTGATTGGCTCAGGTAATCCATCAGTTCAAGCACCCACAGTGTTGTGTGATTGTCAGAAATAGTTCACTGACTGTTTTGTCTGCTGGCAAAGTAAACCACCAGGATATGGGCTGAATAAGAGCCGAGACAGGCTCAGCTGCTGTGTAGCCAAAAATTAAACCAAACCAGAAACACAGAGGCCTTACTATCCCACAATTCCCTGCTCTAATGACAGGAGGTGTTGGCTACTGGCTCCTCCCAACAACTCATATGACATCCTCAATGGCTGTACAAGCTGCCACTCACTGACAAGCTCAGATACACTCCCTGCTTTGAGAGTATGCAGTACGATAATTCAGCAGTCAAATTCAGTATTATCCATTATTACACAGATGCGACCCATTGTTTTACACAGTGCTGGAAATACAGGACGTATGACACCTGAAAATGGGCTGAAATATGTGACTGTCCAGGGAAAAGCAGGACGTCTGGTCAGCGTAATGAAGCAGTCACACAGCAGTCACCCTGGCAAAGCGGTCAGTACAGTGTGGCGGTCACCCCAGGGTGGTGGTCACTCAAGTGAAGCGGTCAGCAAGTGCCCACACTCTGAGGTGTGCTTGGCTCTTCCAAACTGGGGGCAGGAGAAGATGGGGGAGGATTTTTGAAACACAGATTAATGGAAAAGCAAAGCACAGAACAGAATGGCTGTGAGGATTATCCATGTCAGTAAAGAAGACAAGAATCAAACAGTAAAGTTTCCCCCAGTATATTCCCAAAACCTCTGTAAGTTAAAAGCGCACAGAGAAGCCTTTCATGGTAACGTTGCCATGTCAGTGTGATCTGTTGCCTGGGTCTGCCCCAGTCTGCTTTTCTGTGTCGCTCATCCTCTCAGGGGCAAATAAATGCTCCTGTAAAATGCACTATGCTGCCGCCCTGCCGCTGTCTGCACGCCGCGCAGTTTGGGTTCAATTGGCATTGAGCGGGTGAACTCCCCATCTTATACATCGATGTACACCTTTACGCTTTACCTTTACGCTTTACGCTTTACGCTTTACCTTTACGCTTTACCTTTACGCTTTACGCTTTACCTTTACGCTTTACGCTTTACCTTTACTTTTGCCTCCACATTTCAACAGCACAGCTGCGCAGTCACTGAGATTCACCCAATCCTGTAGCATGTTACATACACCTTTACGCTTTTTTACCTCCACATTTCAACAGCACAGCTGCGCAGTCACTGAGATTCACCCAATCCTGTAGCATGTTACATACACCTTTACGCTTTTTTACCTCCACATTTCAACAGCACAGCTGCGCAGTCACTGAGATTCACCCAATCCTGTAGCATGTTACATACACCTTTACGCTTTTTTACCTCCACATTTCAACAGCACAGCTGCGCAGTCACTGAGATTCACCCAATCCTGTAGCATGTTACATACACCTTTACGCTTTTTTACCTCCACATTTCAACAGCACAGCTGCGCAGTCACTGAGATTCACCCAATCCTGTAGCATGTTACATACACCTTTACGCTTTTTTACCTCCACATTTCAAAGGGAGGTAAAAAAGCGGAGATTTTAATGAAGAAATAACAAAAAAACTGGATTTCTCTACATCATAAAAGTCTCTTGCAACTTTACCCTTTCAGGCTAGGTTTTTAAGAATAACAGCAATAGTAACTTTTTAAAACAACATAACTCTTAGAATCGTGTCTGGGAATTGTCATGTCTATGAGATGTAGGTGATTTGAGGTGAGCCAGACTGAGGGCGACACCCCTATGCCAGATTCAGTGGAGGAAGAGAGCAGCTGATGTATGATCCTCATTTAAATTTAGAGTCTTATTAATCTCACAAACCCTAAAAAAGACCCTCAGGAAAATAGAACTTCAAAAGAATATTTTTGGTCCTCTTTATTTCCAGACAGGTGAGTGAGGCCACCTGTGGTTTAAAGACACCTAAACATGTCTGAATGTAGTATTGGGGGAGTGGTTAAGATAAAGAGGAGGGGCTATGATGTGGGAGTGACCAGTATGTAGGCGTGGCTAAGATAATTATGCATAGACTTCCAGCCGTGTCCTTTGTTGGACCCTGTCGCAGTTTTTCTCTGATGTTTTAGCTGCACTGGCCCTTCTGCACAGAATGACTTTGCTGCCTTCCTTACAGTGGAGCCAGCCTGTACCAGCCTGTATCAGTTGCATGATAAAACAGTTTCAGATCCACAGAACTGTTTTAATATATTCTATTTCACAACAGAACATACTTGAATATATGAATTTGTCTGTGTATAAGTTCAAAAATTATTTCATTTGTATGTAATAGT
>JAFBMS010002590.1:10000-26922 GCA_019788955.1 Albula glossodonta
AGCGGAGGTATTTGTGCTGGCCCAGCCCTCTTGCTGAACACGCTCACAGTGACAACTGGACGCAGCGCCCTCTTAATGGCCCAAACTGTAGTTGTGCAATGATTAACATAGTCAACGAAAAATATTTCAAAACTGCGTGGCATTAACACATACGTCACACAAATCAGGGTCTTCAAATAAATGATGCATCGGTTTTTCTGATGTTCTTATATAACTGTGCAGTTTTTCCCTGTTCTGCCACATTTTGGGACTGATGAAACAGAAGGGCCTGTTCACACTGCTGAGCACTGAATTATATCGATATCAGAGCACCTGCCAGCGGGCAAGAGGACGATTTTACACCTGTGTGACTTTCTGCACAGAGGAGCCATATCCTGGGGCAACAAAGCCAAATACATGCACAATATATCAAACACAGTCCCTCTCGCTGTCACACACTCACAAACACACACACATATGCCAGTGTGTATGTCACCTGCTCCAGAGCAGCATGGTGGAACTCACTGTAGAGGATGGTCACCATGGAGACAGGCATGACGAGCAGGCCGAGCAGCATGTCGGCAACGGCGAGGGACATCAGGAAGTAGTTGGTGGCGTTCTGCAGCTTCCTCTCCAGAGACACGGCCAGGATGACCAGGATGTTACCCGCCACCGTCACTGCGATCACCGCCAGGATCAGCAGCGCTGCCCAGTTCTTCTCCATGGCGACGGCCCCACATCCTGCCGCCCCGTTGCCGAGGGATATCATCGCTGTCCCATGTGGCGCCAGGCCACCACTGCTGACGTTGCATCCTGGCGGAATGGAGAAGTTCCCACTCACTTTACCCAGAACCCCCAGTGGTGCTGGTGTCCAGGGGTCAGAGTCAGAGATGTTGGTCGTGCACAAGTTCATGGTCTTAACCCAACCTCACTCACTCACTCACTCACTCACTCACACACACACACACACTCCCTCACTTTCAGTTACCCTCACAGGCAGAGCGGAAGGAGGACCTCTGTTGTCCTGTTGTGGGTAATGCCATTCCCATCATGCCCTGCGGTTCCACAGGAGAGTCCAGCCAGAGGTGCCACTTCATATGTTAGCAAGAGGGAAAGCCTCGCAGTGGTGAAGGAGTGCAAGAGAGGTACAGAAAGAGAGGGAGAGGGGGTAGAGAGAAGGAGAAGGTGAGAGACAGAGAAAGGGAGAGAGGGAGGAATATAAGAGCGTCCCAGGTATTCCACAGTCGAAGGAAACAGAACCTTCTGAATCACTTTCCGAAAGGCTGCTTCCACGTGGGTGCACACACACACACACACACACACACACACACACACACACACACACACACACAGATGTGTCTGCCTGTTAGTGCAGTGAAAGTAAATCCCTGTCAGTGGAGGGTGGACTTTCTTCTCGCCTCTGATGAGGATGGAGAGAAGCGGAGTGTGAGTTGATCTTCCAGGGGTCCCTGCTGACGCTGCACCTGCTCCCCACCTGTGGAGCTCCAAGAGAGCTGTTTCTGCCAGGCCCGGATCTGGGTGAGAGGCAACCCAGAAAAGGAAGAGAGGAAGGAAAAAGAAAAAAAAGTGTAAAAAAAGTTTCAAAATAGGTAACTTTTCTCTGTCTCCCTCGTCCCTGTCCATAAAAACCTCAGCCTCTGGTTTGGAGCCAATCTGGAGTGGTCCAATCCCAGAATCCCTCTCACCTGGGGCTCCGCTGGCCACGGTGTGCGAGGACAGAGCAGGACCCTCTCGCTTCTCCTGCAGAGCGGGAATGTGAACGCTCTCTTATTCGGTGTCTCCCTCCCTCCCATGCGCTCCCTCTCTCGCCTCCTCTGACTCACTCTCCCTCTCTCTCCTTCTCTTACTCTCTCTACCCTCCCCTTTCTCCCTCCCTCCCTCTCTCTCTGCACTTGCTCTCCCTCTGTCCGTCTCTTCTCTGTTTCTCCTCCCCCCCTCTCCTGCGCGTGCCGAACCCTCTCTCTGATTCAGGAGCGGTCATGTTCCTCTGTGAGCTCAGTGCTGTTTCATTATGACTTTATGGCACCCAGAAGAGCTCATTTTTAAAGATCTGTTCCACAGAAACACATACACACACTCACACACAATCACACACACACACACACACACACACACACACATACACACAAACACATTCACACACACAGGTGTGCACATTGTGGACAGTACCTTCCTAAAACAGGGAAAAGAAAGAGAGAGATCATATCAGTTGTTTTACAGTATGTAGCAGGGTTCTATAGCCTAAGATAAATTGACTGGGCGTAATAATATGTTCTTTATTTTATAATATAAAAGGACAGCAAATGTATTCATAATACAATAGCAGAGCAGAAATTTTATTTTCTACTTATTTGTATCATTACTTTGTAAACATTTTTGTTGTTATTTTTTTTGTTATATTATTTTTACTGTCATTCCTATTACCTTTGCGGAAATTACAGACATCATGCAAAAAGAAGTAGATTTTTGAATTATTCACAATATTTTCAAATATTCAGAGTTGAGAAAGAGAGAGACGGTGAAGTGAGAGAAATGCAGAGAGGAAAACGGCAGTGGTGTATTCACCATGTTTGACGTGATATTTAGCTTTGTGCTCATTAATCAACAACAACGTGGTGCTGCTTTGTTGATGAGATTTCAGGTCATCAGTACCAATCCCAAGCAGGAGAGCATACCAGCACACACACTCTCTCTCTCTCTGTCACACACACACACACACACACACACACACACACTCACAGTACCAATCCCAAGCAGGAGAGCATACCAACACATGCACTCTCTCTCTCTCTGTCACACACACACACACACACACACACACACACAGTACCAATCCCAAGCAGGAGAGCATACAAGCACACGCACTCTCTCTCTCTCTCTGTCTCACACACACACACACTCACACTCACTCTCTCTCTCTCTCTCTGTCACACACACGCACACACACACACTCACACACACTCACAGCACGAATTCCAAGCAGGAGAGCATACCAACACACGCACTCTCTCCCTCTGTCACACACACACACACACACTGACGTGCATGCACACATGCAAATATGGGCACAATCATACTCACACACACACACACACACACACACAGTGGCAAAGATCTCTGGCTGGATACCCAGGTTTCCATAGTGATGGAGGAAGTTACAGCAGTGGAACAGGATTGTTGGGGACCAATTAATAATAAAAGAATTTTAAATAAAATTTAATTAATAATTAATTAAGAATAAAATGAGAAACAAACATTATTTATCATCTGTATGAGTTATAAGAAGCTTGCAAACAAATGTGAGAAAAAATAGAGAAGTTTAAACTCCAGCTTTGCCTTCACAGTGCTGCAGACAGTGCTGGTTCTCACTGTCACGCATCAAAGCAGGTGATTACGCCATTACCGAACCTCACCCGGGGTCCCGCGTCTGACTCAGCCATGGCATTCAGGTGAAAACCCAAATCAGTGAACCCTCTCACTCTCCAGTCTCAAGAGTTAATACCACTGATGTAAATCGATGGATCATGTGTAATGTTATGTGAAATACCACATTAAGAGTATTATTATGAAATCAATATCTGTTTCAGACACATAACAATAACATAAAAAGGGATGCTGAGCAGTGAGTGGACTGAAAGGAGATGGAAAGTCATAGCGCCCCCTGAGGGTGAATCTTGAAGCAAGAAAGAAATGCAGTCTTTATTTTTCAGTTCTTGGTCAATTTCAATTTAATTCCACAATCATTCAGTAAAAGAGGGCTGGAGGCTGTGGAGCGTTTGGGCAGCAGCCCTTAATAAAACTGCAATAACATCTTCACTTCATTATGACTTAATGAAGCGGAAGTGATTAACAGTTCATTTCGGTGCACAGAATAATCTCCTTATTGTACGTGGTGTTCCTGGAATTTAAGCGCAGGAATGTTCAAAACGTTCAGATTAAGGCTCTGAACTTCTTCAGCCACTGATGACTTGAAATCTTTTTGTAAATTGACCAATTCCCTGTCTGATCATGTAAAAGGTGAAGATTAAATCTCCATTAAAGAGAATGAATAACGGAACATTGCGAAAGGACAAAGCTAACAGGCTAAATTGGTTATCCCACAAATATGGGAATCAACATGTTTACACAAGCAAACACACTAGAATATAATGGCAGGGGGAAGTGTCTGCAGGTTTAACTCCAGTCCTGGAGGGCCCAGTGTCTGCAGGTTTAACTCCAGTCCTGTAGGGGGCAGTGTCTGCACGTTTAACTCCATTCCTGGAGGGCCGCAGTGTCTGCAGGTTTAACTCCAGTCCTGGAGGGCCGCAGTGTCTGCAGGTTTAACTCCAGTCCTGGAGGGCCCAGTGTCTGCAGGTTTAACTCCAGTCCTGTAGGGGGCAGTGTCTGCACATTTAACTCCATTCCTGGAGGGGGCAGTGTCTGCAGGTTTAACTGCAGTCCTGGAGGGCTGCAGTGTCTGCAGGTTTAACTCCAGTCCTGTAGGGGGCAGTGTCTGCACGTTTAACTCCATTCCTGGAGGGCCGCAGTGTCTGCAGGTTTAACTCCAGTCCTGGAGGGCCGCAGTGTCTGCAGGTTTAACTCCAGTCCTGGAGGGCCCAGTGTCTGCAGGTTTAACTCCAGTCCTGTAGGGGGCAGTGTCTGCACATTTAACTCCATTCCTGGAGGGGGCAGTGTCTGCAGGTTTAACTGCAGTCCTGGAGGGCTGCAGTGTCTGCAGGTTTAACTCCAGTCCTGGACAGCTGCAGTGTCTGCAGGTTTAACTCCAGTCCTGGAAGGCTACAGTGTCTGCAGGTTTAACTCCAGTCCTGTAGGGGGCAGTGTCTGCAGGTTTAACTCCATTCCTGGAGGGGGCAGTGCCTGCAGGTTTAACTCCAGTCCTGGAGGGCCACAGTGTCTGCAGGTTTAACTCCAGTTCTGGAGGGGCCAGTGTCTGCAGGTTTAACTCCAGTCCTGGAGGACAGCAGTGTCTGCAGGTTTAACTCCAGTCCTGGAGGGGGCAGTGTCTACAGTGGCAACTGTAATTTCATGGTGATCTTGGATCTATATGTATGTTTCTGTCTCTCATTGATTTGAGCTGTAGGTCCAGCAGCCCTGATGCTAGAGAGACACAGAGTCAACTGGTAAATTGAGACCCAACACACAAGAGCAGCCAACAACTCCTGATTAAGAGTGATCACTTAAGAGATGAGAAAAAATCCAGAACAGGCAGTGCAGTTCTTTAGGACCAGGGTGTCAGAGCCAAAGCCATACAAATCTGTTCTTCATCGTTTTCATTTTTTGATGCGCCCTCTCCCCAACACAGACTGGAATCTGAGCGCCTTTTCCTGCCCGCAGGCAGTCATGCCAGGCACATATTAGCAAATAAATTAGAGTCATCTTAATTTAATTAGTCGTAATTAGGCCTGGAATCCATGGTGACATCATAGCAGAAGTGCAGACAGGCTGAGGACACGTAGCCTGGCTCCCAGACCATTAGCCATTACGCTACCCAACTAGTCAGCTAGTGCTCACTAAACCACCATCAAGAGTGAGTATGCACCAACATAAAAAACACAACATGAAAATGCTAACCAGCTAGCACACACCATCAACAGTGAGCACAGGATAGAGATGCTCTCACATTGCCGTGCTGAGAATTGCAGCATACGTACACAGAAGTGATCCTTCTTCCCTCCTGTCAGTGATAAGTTCTTGCTTTGTAGTGGAATTTAAAATTTTCTCTTGATTTTGGTGGTGACTCTAGTGTCTCTAAGTGTACGGCAGTGCTTGGGATACTTGCTCTCTCTTTTAATCTCTCCCCTCTCTCACACCCTTCCCCTCTGCCTTTGGCAGGCAACACTCAGAGTCTAAGCTGGGTGGTAACCCACATACAGATGCAGCAAGTGTCAGTAATTGTGACTAAAACCTCTTCATTTTACCCCATTAAATCATGGTATGGTTTCACTCTGTGCTGCTTCACGCTATGCTGCTTCACACTGTGCTGCTTCACTCTGTGCTGCTTCACACTGTGTTGCTTCATTCTGTACAGCTTCACACTGTGCTGCTTCACTCTGTGCTGCTTCAGTCTGTACAGCTTCACTCTGTGCTGCTTCAGTCTGTACAGCTTCAGTCTGTGCTGCTTCACACTGTGTTGCTTCAGTCTGTGCTGCTTCACACTGTGCTGCTTCATTCTGTACAGCTTCAGTCTGTGCTGCTTCAGTCTGTGCTGCTTCACACTGTGCTGCTTCACTCTGTGCTGCTTCACTCTGTGCTGCTTCACACTGTGTTGCTTCAGTCTGTGCTGCTTCACACTGTGTTGCTTCATTCTGTATAGCTTCAGTCTGTGCTGCTTCAGTCTGTGCTGCTTCAGTCTGTACAGCTTCACACTGTGCTGCTTCAGTCTGTACAGCTTCACTCTGTGCTGCTTCAGTCTGTGCTGCTTCACACTGTGCTGCTTCAGTCTGTGCTGCTTCAGTCTGTACAGCTTCACTCTGTGCTGCTTCAGTCTGTACAGCTTCACTCTGTGCTGCTTCAGTCTGTGCTGCTTCACACTGTGCTGCTTCACTCTGTGCTGCTTCAGTCTGTACAGCTTCACTCTGTGCTGCTTCACTCTGTGCTGCTTCACACTGTGCTGCTTCACTCTGTGCTGCTTCAGTCTGTGCTGCTTCACACTGTGCTGCTTCAGTCTGTGCTGCTTCACACTGTGCTGCTTCACACTGTGCTGCTTCAGTCTGTACAGCTTCACACTGTGCTGCTTCAGTCTGTGCTGCTTCACACTGTGCTGCTTCAGTCTGTGCTGCTTCACACTGTGCTGCTTCACATAGTGCTGCTTCACTCTGTGCTGCTTCAGTCTGTGCTGCTTCAGTCTGTGCTGCTTCACACTGTGCTGCTTCAGTCTGTGCTGCTTCACACTGTGCTGCTTCAGTCTGTGCTGCTTCACACTGTGCTGCTTCACTCTGTGCTGCTTCACATAGTGCTGCTTCACTCTGTGCTGCTTCAGTCTGTACAGCTTCAGTCTGTGCTGCTTCACACTGTGCTGCTTCAGTCTGTGCTGCTTCACACTGTGCTGCTTCAGTCTGTACAGCTTCACTCTGTGCTGCTTCACTCTCCCCCGCTACTCTGAGGACTGGATCCAACTGACGCACTGCACTAAAAACCACGGCTGTATTTCTGCCAACCACCTTTCTAAGACGTTTATTTTTAAAGATTTTTAAAGAAATTATATACACACTGAACAGAGGTTGACAAAGTAATGAAAACACCAAACTAATGAGGACTTGGGCCACCCTTTGCCTTAAAAATAGTTTCTATCCTTCTTGGAATACTGTCATACAAGTTCTGTACTGCTTCTAGTAGAATATTGCACCATTCTTTCAGAAAGAAACGTTCCAGTTTTTTGATAGATGAAGGAAGTGAAAATCTATCCTGCTTGACTTGCTTCATTCAGTGATGTTTAGCTGTGGTTATTAGGGTGGTCTTCTCTCAGAGACTGGATGGTTTCCTTCGGGAGGGATGGTTGAATATCCTCCTCACAGCATTTCAAAACAGCATGCCAAGAGGGCAAAGGCAGCCCAGGGCCCAACGGGTTCAGAAATATTCATACATTGTTAAATGTTTCAACATTTCTATTCAGCGTTATGTACATGTATATATCTCACCATTCATAACGTAAATTCACGGCGTAAATGTTTCTGTGGCAACATAGGCCAATACCATACTGTCATAAATGATGTTTTCTCTCTTCTTATTCATTGGTTACCAGGGCTTTTTAGTGTTACCATGGCCACCTGACATAGCGTGCCTTTGACAACAACGTAGGGAAGGCTGAATGAGCCGTGAACAGGCAGTCAGTGCTGTTTCAATCAGTCAGTTGAAAACGCCCACTTTGAGACTCTGGATGGCTGAATAACCATGGGGTGCTTTCGAATTTCAAACCACATTTCACTGGTACAGCACTACTTACAAGGAATGTGTTTCTTTCGTCTGTGAGAATGAAGGATGAGGATGAAGCTGCAATTGAAGAACAGGTTTTTTTCCCAGTTATTTCCAGTAGAGTTATTTGCCATTAAACTTGTTGAAAGGTTTTCCACCCTCTACCTCTAAAACTATCAGGTTCTGAGGAAGAAGATGTCAGCTTCTTTTGATGCTTCTGTGTGATGTTATTGCCACAATCTGTAGGCTACCTAACTGCTTAAGCCACTCCCCTCAGCACTGCCTATCTGCTTAAGCCACTCCCCTCAGCACTGCCTATCTGCTTAAGCCACTCCCCTCAGTCCCACCTATCTGCTTAACCCACTCCCCTCAGCCCCGCCTATCTGCTTAACACACTGCCCTCAGACCCGCCTATATAGGTATATCTTTAATGTTACTAATTTGTTACAGTGTCTTTCCTTCAATGTGAAATCTTCACAATAAGTACAGCATTGCAAGATTTCCAGGATACTTTGAAGAGTCTAATAAATTCCTGACTGAAGAAGGAGGTTGATTATTCCACTTTGTGTAACTGTGAGTGTTAGTGAGTGTGTGTGTGAGTGTGTGTGTGTTAGACTGTGTGTGCATGTGTGTGAGTGTGTGTCTGTGTGTGTGTGTGACTGTGAGTGTGTGTGTGACTGTGTGTGTGTGTTTGTGTGAGACTGTGTGTGCATGTGTGTGAGTGTGTGTCTGTGTGTGTGTGTGACTGTGAGTGTGTGTGTGACTATGTGTGCATGTGTGTGAGTGTGTGTCTGTGTGTGTGTGACTGTGAGTGTGTGTGAGACTGTGTGTGTGTGTCTGGTCCTTTATGCTAGCCACCCAGCCTATAACATTGTGGATCCCCCAAATATCAAATACAGCTTTAATCTTCTTTGCAATCATCCCGTATAACATGATCAAACACCATCGCTGCACATTTAAATTCTGCTCAGTGTTAAGCATGTTAAAGACCTCTGTGTTCAGTGCATCGTTGCTACAACACTGCTGTGCCCTGCAGGATGCAGCCATACAGCACCTGCTCCTCCCACTCTGTGCTGGAGCAAAGGAAACCAGTAGTAAACCCCCCTGCCACCAGTGCCCCCCCCCCCCCCCCTTTCGCCCAGCAGCTCTCATTTTTAGCCGTCTGAATCATTCAGGAATCCCAATATTAGCTATAGCCAGCTGCGTTTGCAGAACCAGCCCCAAAATAGGGCTCTCCACTCTTACAATAAATACTGTGCCTTTCAGCGGTCCCTCTGAACTTATACCGAGTGCAGAGAGGGAATTTGAAAGATGGGGAGGACAACCCCCTATTTGTGAAAGTGAAAAATCTGTGATGTCCCACCCAAGTCTACAATAGTGCCTGCACTCCTGATGGGAAGGGCTGATGTAATCGGATGCAGCTCTACGCCTCGCTCAGCCTCAGTGCTTTATGGAGCAGAAGCATCAGGGCTTCACCTTACGGAGTAAACTTAATGGATGCCATCTGACGCAGGCCCTGCTTGGAGGAGAGCTGATTGAGATCTGTGGCTACTCTCTGGGGGACAGAAACAGCGGCAGGGAAACGATGTTTGCTCTGGCGGTTCATACGCAGTCATGTGCTCTGTCACCTTAACGGCCTTGTCCGAGCGAGAGGGTTTGGGATGAAGTGAGCACACTGCGTTCTCCTGGGTTTCTAAGGTCAGAAACACTCGCGATGGGAAAGTGAGGTTCTGTGAACCTCAGAATGGGCGGGCTGCAATGAACTACCAATCACTTTTTTAACCAATCAAAAATGGTAGACCACTTCTGGGTTTCATGAAAACTCTCTCTCCATACTGGATAAACACTTTCCTGCAGATACACAGGTATTTGTATTGTATAAATGACTGCTGGCCCTTTGTCCCAGGCGTATACCTGCTCACTGAAATCCTGGTGAAAACAGTGCAGTTATATCACATCAAATCGGTGAGGGTGGGCCTAAGGAGAAGGAGGTGACTAAAACAGCCAATCAAAAATGAGATTAGAATCTACCCATTAGAATCTGCTGAGTGTGTGAGCTCTCATGTCCCCAGTGGCTGTGGCAGTCAGAGCTACGGCCAGACAGTGTTGGTGAGAGTCCTAAGAGGTCTAGGACCTGCCACTCTGAGCTCATTTCTGAATGCTAAACTCGGCTCAAAAATCTCCTGTCTGCCTCTGTCAGACAAAACCATTGCCTGCAGATGGTTTAAATAAACATGTTTTGTAATGTTTCCCTCTTGATGTGTTGTCTTGGATGAGGTTATGGATTAGTAATCCACTTTAGATTAATTAGTTTTTCAGTTTCTCGCCATTTGTTTGTAGCCCATTAAGGCCCATTCTAGCAGCTGCCATTAAGATGCTGAAAGACTCACGCGCTTACAGCCATAGCTGTGAAATAACGTGTGTTACTATCTTTACAAACAAGAGCCCTTAACGAGCAGCTCTCAGCCCCCACTGGTCTGTAGAGCGGCTCACTCTCCATCAGACTTCACTGCATTGTGACTGATTCATTTTTTGTGCACTGTTTTAGCTGTATGTAAGGCAGTAGTCAAATGGCCCAGACCTTTTTGGTCAGAGCAGGGATCCATAGCCGTCTGAGGAAAGAGCTGAGATGGAGAGGAACAGAACGACATTCAGACGTCCTTGCTCAGTTCAGGGTGGGGGTTGGGGGGTTTGGGGGGGTGCGGATCGTTTCTCCAGCCCATGGCGGAACCCGCTGAAGGTCACCTGCACTCCAGCTTGCCGATCCCTGAACGCTGCGGAGAGGGGCGTGGCTTCACCCTCCCCCCCGTCACATGGTGGAGCTGTCCCCTGGAGGGCTGGAGGTGTGCCCCAAGTGACAGCCAGCTGCCCCCCCCACACCCCCCACATTCTGATTAAATCACCATGTCACCTGCAGGGGGTGCTAGGGGCACTGGGCTGAGTCACTGTGGGTCACTCAGAGCCACTGTCCCCCGAGGCAAGGAGCCGTGTCCACCCGCCCAGACTGAGACACAAACAGCCAAACCTGCAGCTCTGTGTGTGTGTGCGTGTGTGTGAGTGTGTGCGTGGGTATATGTGTTTGTGTGTGTGAGAGTGTGTGCGTGTGTGTGAGTATGTGTCTGTGAGTCTGTGTGAGAGTGTGTGTGTTTGTGTGTAAGTGTGACTGTGCGAGTGTGTGTGAGAGTGTGTGTGTGTGCATGTGTGTGAGTGTGTGTGTGAGTGTGAGAGACTGTGTGAGTGTGTGCATATGTGTGAATATGTGTCTGTGAGTCTGTGTGAGAGTGTGTGCGTGTGTGTAACTGTGTGTCTACATTTGTGTGAGTGTGTATGTGTTTGTGTGCAAGTGTGTGTGTGCGTGTATGTGTCTGTGAGTCAGTGTTAGAGTGTGTGTGTGTGTTTGTCTGAGGATGTGTGAGAGATGGTGTGTGTGTGTGTGTGTGTGTGTGTGTGCGAGTGTGTGTGCGTTTGTGTGTGTGTGTGTGTGTGTTTGTGTGTGAGAGGATGTGTGTGAGGATGTGAGCATGTCTTATTCATTTGGCTTCTAATATAATTGGTTTCTTAATCCCAGGGTCTGTCTGTGGTGCAGCAGTGGGAATCAGCCCCTGTGCTGGTGTACATTTGAAAGGGCTCCTCTGTAGCGCTTCCCGCTACCCTCACCTACAGCGCATTCTCCCCGCGCTGCTTCAATGTCAGCACAGAGCCGCAGCAGCAGCAAACATCCCTACCAGGTTACGTAAACGTTGATTTAATGTTGTGTGTCAGAGGGAGGGGGCCTGGGGGGGGCCCCTGTCAGACCGCAGGGTCGGCATGGAGGACGTGCCCCCACACCTTACAGCGCGCGCTGTACTTATTCAAACTCTGTCTGCCTTACTAACACATTAACTAACACTTATTAACTTTGGCAAAACATCGATGAGCCCTGTCAAACGATGAACTACACAGTTATTAAGGCTTTATTAAACATATAACTAATATTCTGCAAAGGCTTACTGTGTTGTTCCACCTCCACGTAGTTTTGATTGTTGGCTATCTTTGTCTTTGAGATTTTAAATTATATGACGGGTACTCACTGGGAAATAGATTTAGATCTCATTGGGACCTTCCTGATAAAATGAAAAATAAATTAATTAAAGGAGGAAACAAACAACATATATGCATTTGTTTATTGCACATGGAAAATTCACAACACATAAATGCATTTATGCTGTGAGTATGTAAATGTATTGATTAATTGTGTCATTTTCATAACTGTATTTACATTTTCCATGTGCCCCTGCCATTGAGCTCCAGAGTGATGTGTATCTGTAAGAATGGGCTCAGGTAAAAAGGGAGATGTGCTGCAAATATGCGCAGATCTCCAGGCCCCCCTAACCCTTCATGGCACCAGGCTGGTGTGCTGTTGTCTTTGGAAAGTTTTTTGGCATGACAACCGTCCACAATTCATTTGCCAAAAATAAGGAACAAATAACCAAACAAGCAGCAGCAACCTAACCTAAATGTATATAATTTCACACCTAGTCAACATGCACTTTGCATGAACCCAGTTACGGAGTGTAATTACTGTGTCCTTTGGTTCTTACATTTGTTTTTGGGTTAAGCGCTGTCTCATTCCCTCTTTTTTCTCTCTCACGTTTCCTTTCTCAGTCTTATTCTTTCAATTCAATTCCAATTCCAATCTGAAGGTCGTCAAACAGCGCTGGAAAATAACTGCAATAGAAAATTAGCCATTGCTCAGCTAAATTCATGGAATGAAAAAACAAGATTACTATTCATTGCAATACAGCGGATGAGTAAAATCATAATAACAGCAAAATTAGATTTTCAGAGAATAGCAAGGCAAGTATGTGTCCCTCACAGTAAGATACAGAGCTGGGCATTCCAACGTTAGAAGCCGTGCCGCTATTTTTAATTTGACATGGAGTGTGCCGCAGTAATGACCTTTAACTGTAGTACAGAAGGGCGCGTATCTCTGTTCTGACCTCCTCCATTGATCACATGACTCCTTCAAGATCACATCCTTTAGATTGGAAAATGTGCTGCACAATAATTCAAATCAGAATACTGGCAATAACAGATATTATTAGAGTGCTGTTTTGGATTTGTCATTTTTTTTTTTGTTATTTTGAAATATGTGTGTAATTTGGGGTGTGTGAATTATCTGGGATTTGTGTGCTGTTTGAAGGTTTGTTCGATATTTGTGTGTTGTCTAGGTTTTGGGAACTGTTTTGGGCGTTATTTACTATGTCATGCCATCGTGTTCACTCAAATTCCACTTCCTTACCAACCAACACAGAGCCTGCAGACAGCTTTGCTGAGCCCAGCTAACTTCCAGCCTTCCCAGTTACAATAGTCAATATATTTTTGTTTAATTCGCATTTAGATGTCATAAGAACATATTCACAGAGTGTTAGAACATTCTGTTCCAAATGGCAGAAAAACATAAGGAACGGTGAGAATGCTAGCTCTAATTTCCCGCAAATGTTCCGGACAAACCAAAATTATTAGTGGTGTTATGATAGGAAATACAAGTGCCAATGCAGTCACAAACAGAACTCCATCTGTTATTTTAAGGACTCATTATCCTCCAGCTTCTCTTGTCTCCAAATTTGGTATGAGTGATAGTGCTCTGAGGCACGCTCCTCTCCAATCATGCATGTGAGTTCAGGGCAGTGCAGCTGGCTTTGCCATTTTCCACAAACCAGCATTTACTTCAGCTCCAAGCCCAGACTGGGGGTGTGTTCCAATACTCAAATTTGCCTCCTCCTTTCCTCTATGCCCTGGAAACTGATCTATGGGTCCTCCTTCCCTCCACTGTTCCAAATGGGTAGGGAACGAAATCTCGCCTCCTCCACTTGCTTCCTCCTTTCCTCCAAATGAAGGATACATCCATGTATCCAACCACAGAAGTCTTTTCACATTTCTGGGTGACATCATTGTACTCACGACCAGTCAGATTAAAAGACCATCCCACTGAATATTTCACCATTGAAAAGCTCTCAAACATGACAAGAGATTTACCAGCACTTAAGTATAAGTGCCAGAACAGTAAACAGCAAACGGATAATTTACATTAATAGGGAAACATGACTGTTTGCTTTTTCAAACACATTCACTTAATATATTCACATTTTTGAGTTGCAAATGGTAATTTTACCAATGTAAAATTCAGTGAGTTACTGTAGAGGCAGGTTTATTTATTTCCTTGTAGAAATGTTTATGTTAATTCATGAGCAGAATGCGAGTAACTGGCATTTTATGGCAGCCAATGAGAAGCATGATTGGCTTAGGTATCCTCAGACTCAGTCGAAGTTACGGCTTCATCAACAGACAGTGTTGACTCTACCTACTCCTCTGCCAGCTCACTTTAACATCCCTGCAGGTACACACAGCCAATACTTGCCCCAAACTCACACCAGTCCTCTGCCAGTTCACTTTGACCCCTACGCTGCCAGCAGGACGGCCTTCCTCCTGCAAATCAATATTCAGACCTTCTTTTGCGGAAATCAATAACACTTTGTGTTGTGCTGCCTCTGTATTTGGGCTGACTCATGCTGAAGGCATAGTTGCTGGGTGTCTCTCTCTCTTACTCTCCGTTAGCTGAAGTTCAGTCAGTGCACAGAGAGGCTCTCCCGCTCTCACCTGTGATTGGTCCTGTCATTTGGCCCTTGGACTTGTTTGTTTGGTTTGATATGATATGAAAGGAGATCATATGTGCTCACATGTGGATTGCCCACAGTTCAGGCAGTCCTGGGATTTACCCAGTGCTGATTTCACCCAGGTGATTTCTGATTTAATATCAGTCAGTGCCGATTCCACACCAGTCTGCAGTGAGTTCTGATTTCACTCTGGTGTGGCTGAGCTCTGATTCCCTCCATTTTGAGCAGAGATTCGATTGGGATTGGGCAGGTGGGTCCACAGAGTGAGACTCTGGCTCTGATAGATTTACCCTCCTGTCCTCACCCTGTGTCGTGTCTGGCAGTGATGCAGTACTGATCCATACTTCATGAGCGCCCCTGCCTGCCTGGAGCTACGCCACCATTTCCTCTAACGATTCACCCATCAGTTGACTGTCCTTCCAATCAATTTAACAGAGCCAGTTCTATCTACCTCTATCTCTCTCTGAAAGCAGGTGACTGTCCATTTTTCTGAGTTGTGTTTTGGGAGGTATTTTGTGTGCTGCATTGTTGGTTGTCTGTGTTTCAGTTTTTTATTTTGTTTATTTGTTTCTCCTGTGACTCTTGATTGGATGAAGCAGGTACAGAGAATGACTGGATGGATGGATGTTCACTTCTGGCTTTGTTTGTTCTTCTCTGCTCTTTGCTGGGTGGGGTTAGGGGCGTAGAGGGCTGTGGTTCTCTGCTCTTTGCTGGGTGGGGTTGGGGGTGTAGAGGGCTGTGGTTCTCTGCTCTTTGCTGGGTGGGGTTAGGGGTGTAGAGGGCTGTGGTTCTCTGCTCTTTGCTGGGTGGGGTTAGGGGTGTAGAGGGCTGTGGTTCTCTGCTCTTTGCTGGGCGGGGTTAGGGGTGTAGAGGGATGTGGTTCTCTGCTCTTTGGGTGGGGGTTAGGGGCGTAGAGGGCTGTGGTTCTCGGCTCTTTGCTGGGTGGGGTTAGGGGCGTAGAGGGCTGTGGCTCTCTGCTCTTTGCTGGGTGGGGGTAGGGGTGTAGAGGGCTGTGGTTCTCTGCTCTTTGCTGGGTGGGGTTAGGGGTGTAGAGGGCTGTGGCTCTCTGCTCTTTGCTGGGTGGGGTTAGGGGTGTAGAGGGCTGTGGTTCTCTGCTCTTTGCTGGGTGGGGTTAGGGGCGTAGAGGGCTGTGGTTCTCTGCTCTTTGCTGGGCGGGGTTAGGGGTGTAGAGGGCTGTGGCTCTCTGCTCTTGTGGGGGGGTTAGGGGTTTGTTTGTAGAGGGCTGTGGTTCTCTGCTCTTTGCTGGGTGGGTTAGGGGTTGTAGAGGGCTGTGGCTCTCTGCTCTTTGCTGGGTGGGGTTAGGGGTGTAGAGGGCTGTGGTTCTCGGCTCTTTGCTGGGTGGGGTTAGGGGTGTAGAGGGCTGTGGTTCTCTGCTCTTTGCTGGGTGGGGTTAGGGGCGTAGAGGGCTGTGGTTCTCTGCTCTTTGCTGGGCGGGGTTAGGGGTGTAGAGGGCTGTGGTTCTCTGCTCTTTGCTGGGTGGGGTTAGGGGTGTGGAGGGCTGTGGTTCTCTGCTCTTTGCTGGGTGGGGTTTGGGGTGTAGAGGGCTGTGGTTCTCTGCTCTTTGCTGGGTGGGGTTAGGGGTGTAGAGGGCTGTGGTTCTCTGCTCTTTGCTGGGTGGGGTTAGGGGTGTAGAGGGCTGTGGTTCTCTGCTCTTTGCTGGGCGGGGTTAGGGGTGTAGAGGGCTGTGGTTCTCTGCTCTTTGCTGGGTGGGGTTAGGGGTGTAGAGGGCTGTGGTTCTCGGCTCTTTGCTGGGTGGGGTTTGGGGTGTAGAGGGCTGTGGTTCTCTGCTCTTTGCTGGGTGGGGTTAGGGGTGTAGAGGGCTGTGGTTCTCTGCTCTTTGCTGGGTGGGGTTAGGGGTGTAGAGGGCTGTGGCTCTCTGCTCTTTGCTGGGTGGGGTTAGGGGTGTAGAGGGCTGTGGTTCTCTGCTCTTTGCTGGGTGGGGTTAGGGGTGTAGAGGGCTGTGGTTCTCTGCTCTTTGCTGGGTGGGGTTAGGGGTGTAGAGGGCTGTGGCTCTCTGTTCTTTGCTGGGTGGGGTTAGGGGTGTAGAGGGCTGTGGCTCTCTGCTCTTTGCTGGGTGGGGTTAGGGGTGGAGAGGGCTGTGGTTCTCTGCTCTTTGCTGGGTGGGGTTAGGGGTGTAGAGGGCTGTGGTTCTCGGCTCTTTGCTGGGTGGGGTTTGGGGTGTGGAGGGCTGTGGTTCTCTGCTCTTTGCTGGGTGGGGTTAGGGGTGTAGAGGGCTGTGGTTCTCTGCTCTTTGCTGGGTGGGGTTAGGGGTGTAGAGGGCTGTGGCTCTCTGCTCTTTGCTGGGTGGGGTTAGGGGTGTAGAGGGCTGTGGTT